>BPLQ01010358.1:0-82357 GCA_021605075.1 Caerostris darwini
GAACTATATATATCTATATATATATATAGATATTAACTTTGATGTACGTAACTAAAGATAAGTGAGAGAGAACTTGTGCTTTCATTTCTTATTATTTAAAAATTATGCAAAAGAGAAATTAAAATTTGGATTTTTTTTTCACTAAATTTTTTTCTATTTAACCGTGAATTACAGCACGGATAAGCCTATTTAATTATATATGAAATATAATTTTTTATGATAAAAATTATGAAAAGTAAAAGAATTGCCATATTTCTGATCATGTTCTTATTTGAATCCATAATTATACTGTATAAATTGTCAAAATGTTTTCCTTATATTTTCATTTTCAATCTTCAAGAATATATTTTTTTTCCAAACAAAAGCTTATCAAATTGAATATAGTACTTATCTACTAAAAAAGCATAATGGCCGTGCATTTTTTCAAATTACAAATGTTAAGCTTTAGGGTTTAATAAAAAAAGTGAATTCTTTTTTTTATTTTATTTATTTATTTTTTCGTTATTTTTTTTTATATATATAGCAATTTTATGAGTTTTAATTTGTTTAAATGTTATAAATTACATCCTCATTAGTTACTTGCAAGCTTCATGTTGTATTTGAATAACTATAAAAACATATTTTAAAAATAAATTTTAATAAGATGACAATGAAAAACATATATAGGAAAACATATTTGCTTTCACGAGAATTGCTTTATATGTAATGAAACTAGCTTTTATGCTATTTTATAAATAATTTTTTTTCAAATGAATATTTTCGGGGTTATTTACATAAATTATAAAGAGGACAAAAATTTTCTTTGGTTTATTTAATATTATCAAATATCTGTATTTTATACATAAAAATGTAAGATAATTTCAATTTAAATGTAAAACCTTAAAATATTCTATCTTCTCTCCACAATATAATACTACTACTGTTTTATTTGCATTTTGAAGTTCTTTTATGATAAATTTAATTTAGTTTTACATTTAATTGCAATAATTTGAATTGTAATCATTTAATTTTTTTAAATTTTAATCTATAGTTGTTGTTTTTTTTATTTTTAAGTACAAATATACTTTTCATTATATTAAAACACAGAAAACTTATTTTAATTTTAGATTGTTGTATTTATTTTTATCAATTTTGTTTATATGTATTTAACATGCTTTTAAAAAATTTGCACTCTCGAGAATACGGCATGTCGATGCGACGCAATACTATTGCTGACCTTAGAGAGCAAAAGTACTCCCAAAAGAGCCACCAAGCGGCCAAATAAAGATTATCGCCAAAACGAGTTTGGCTCAGTTTTCTTTTTGCCAATAAAATAAGACACTGACGTCAACAGGGTTGCATAGTTTACGATGGCCAAATCAGCTTTTGGATTGGCGGCTCCTCTGGGAGTACTTTTGCTCTCTAAGGTCTAGTCGTTGAAACCAAAACGAAAATTCAATAAGCAAATAATCTAACCATAATAGCTTAACTTCTAACCAATTGTCAGAGAGAGTTTAGTATGTAGAGAGCGCATGAACATTGCCGCGATGATTTAATGTTCAGTACAAATTGAATGAATTGTAGACGCTTAATAAAAACAGTTGAATATAATCGAAAATAAAACAGAATGAGCCAAGATATCTTTTGAAATCAATGTAAGATACATAGATCATTATTGTGGATTGAGAGGAAAAAATATTTTGTAAATTTTACTAAATTTATAGAAAATTACCTGTTTTCTTTCTTTATCTAAATAAATTTTTTCTTGATAATTACAAGTTATTATTATTATTTTTTTTTACTGTGTCGGTGCAGAGACCATATCGGCTATGAACCCTAATTATTAGTATGCGGTTACGCTTCTTCTTTCCTTCACTGTTCTACAACTCAACTTGACAACGCTATTGTAATTCCATTGTGAAAGTTGTCGGTTGATGTGCTACAAAATTTAAGTAATAAATATGGTAAAGTATAACCAATTTTTAAGAATTAGTTGTGTTCTTTTTTTAAATAATATATTTTTTATATGTTTTTGCCATTTATTCCTAGTTATGTTGAAATTTTCCTTTCTTTTCTCGAAAATATATTTCTGATGAGACACGTGGCTAGGCCTATCTATTCTTGGTTAATTATTAAGTTCAACAATAAATATATACTTATTTGATTTTAATATAAACTTGCTGGAGTATAATTTAATTCTTTTACTCTCGTAATAATATTTGTTTGTCTAAGTCATGTATTTAATTTATAAAAAAATCATTCTGTTGCAATTTAAACACGTTTCTCGAATCGTTTTTAAAATTTTATTTATAGGGAATTTTATATTTAATATTTTTTTTTTATCATTAAAAGTTAAATTTTATAAGTTAATAATGAATTTTTTGAGATTTACGTACATTTTAATTTCGGTTTGTTTTTATATTCAATTTTTGCAACTAATAAAGCGGTACATGATTACTAATAAGCACAACCATGCTTATTAATTATTTATTTGCTTGGAAAGTTAAATCTATGAGGAAAATTTGTATGAAATTTTGGTAGGATATAAAGGATGCTTGATTCAATCCTAAAGCAGTTTGGTTATTTTTTATTAGTAATAGTTCTTAAGAGTAACATTTTCGTGCCACATGTATTAGAAAAAAGTAAGGCGTGCATTTTATTAAATGTAAAAGTATTGTAGCAGATTAAAAAAATCAAATTCATAGCAATGAATAGAAGCATGTAGAATATTTCCGTAAAAAAAAGGTGCAGCTGGATGAGAACTAGTATATCCTTTAAATTAATTTGTGAATAATCCATTTTGTATCTCAGCAAAATCTTGTACTGTCATTTTATGTGTCTGTGATCAATTTAATTTTTTTGACCAAGAATAGTAATATACACCATTATTAATTCAAATCAAGATTTCTATTTGTTGTAACAATCTTAATCTATCCTTTATTCAAGTTTATATACAATTTTTAATTGGTTTGTTTAATAGTATAGAAATTAAATGTTTTCATTTTAGTAGAAGTTATTATTTGCAGCAAAATTTTTTGTACTTTGTTATATTTATTTCTTGTATTAGCTCCAGTTTAGAGAAATTGGAAAGTACGAATTGCTCAGGTGCTAAGAATTTGTGAAACAATATTATATAGAAAATTTTTAATGGCTATCAAGATAAAATTTTAATTTCTTCAACAGGTCATTATAAAAATTATTGTATTAAACCAGTGTTTTTGTTTTCTGCATTTTTAAGTGGTTAAATTTTTTTGTTGCAGGCCTTTCGTCACTATGTACAAATAGGCAGAGTGGGATTCATACCATTTGGTAAAGATGCAGGTAAATTATGCACAATTGTGGATGTTGTTGACCAAAATAGGGTGAGTGACCATATCAAATTTCAGCTAGATTTTTAAAAGATCATTTCTTGATTTAATGATTAATTTCATTGGTTTGTTAACTAATTTATAAGATTTAAAATCTTAAGTTTCTTTTTCCCATTTAGGCCCTAATTGATGGACCATGTACTGGTGTTGAACGTCAAGCTATTAAATTTAAGAGACTGCGACTTACAAAGTTCAGACTAAAATTCCCTCACAGCACTTCGAGCAGAGTAGTGCGAAAAGCCTGGGAAGAGGAAAAGATTACTGAAAAATGGAATGAAACATCTACAGCTAAGAAAATAGCTGCTCGAGTTAAAGTAAGAATATTATTAATAGTGACTTAGGTTGTTAAAAGTTTAAATATTTTAAATCATGCCTGTTCTTAATTGAACTTATTAATGTTTTTAGTTATAATTTATTTCTGCTTGTTTTTTTTAGCAGCTAGCATTAATAATAGAAAATTAAGTTAATAGAAATTCAAATTATGGAACATTTTTTTTTTCATATTCAAGAAGGTTAACCTAACCTCTTGGTGACATTGTAATGGTCAGATGAGAAATTTCAGTCAAAAATGAGAAATCTTGGACAATGAAAAAATATTTATAACTTGGCTGTATTATGGAACTGGAAATTAGTATAAAACTGATTACTGAAATTATTTTCTTTTAATATTGTAATATTCTCTTGCATTCTGATTTTTATTAGAAATTAAATATTATGTTCATTATAAAGATAAAACTGTTTTGATTTAATTAAGAATTATGGCCAAAAAATTTTTTTTTAACTTCTCTGTCTTCAGATAAGATTATTTTTTGGCCTATATTAATCCTCATTATCATAGTACTGAAAATGAATTTTAATTTTCAGTTTCCCAACATGATACAAATCAATTTAACAAAATTATCTTTAGTACTGAAAATCCAGTATGATTTGAGTTTAGCCCAAAAAATTTTCAGATTATTTTTTCCCATTAATCCTCATTATCATAGTACTGAAAATGAATTTTAATTTTCAGTTTCCCAACATGATACAATCAATACTGATCAATTTAATAAAACTATCTTCAATTTTATTGAAAATAAATTTTATTAATGGGTTATCCAGTATGATAAATAAATAAAGTACATTTGTGATGCATGAGAATGATAGTTTATAATTTAATGAACTCAAGTCCAACATTAGACAGTTACTAATGTTGTTGTATTGGATTTTTTGAAACAATTGTAACCAGTATTGATCAGAAAAGTGGTGCAAAGTTTTTATTCTTGCATAATTTCTATTAAATGATTGTTTGAATTGTAAATAATTTCTTATAAATATCATATGATGTATTTAGGGACATTGGCTAAAAAATTATTTTTCTTCTCTTGACTTCAGATAAGAATTATTTTTTAGCCTACATTAATGTTCGTTATCATAGTACTGAAAATGAATTAATAATTTTCAGTTTCCCAACATGATACATTTCAATTATTGTGATTCTTCCATTAAATCATAAAAACTAAATCTTCAGTGTTTTTTTGCTGTGTATTTTATTTTGCTCATGGCATGTGAAAGTCACATCTTCAGCAATCAAGAGTTAAATTAAATGGTTTTAAAATACGAAGTGACATTTTCTGAATGAATTTTTCAGAAAATGAAGAGAGCAAGCACAGAAATGAACTTGTAGAAAAAAAAAAGTTTTTAAGTTTCTAAAATCTTATAAATATCATATTTTTTTTTTACCTATTATCTATTTTTCTTTCAGTGGTAATGAATAGCTGATTTATATTGACTTAATACAGATTTTCAGTAACATCAATATTTTTTAAAAGAACTGACTTTTGATATAAATTCGATTTTTTTTTAATGACTTTTCTGGATTTTATGAATTATAATTTTTTGAATGACTTCTGATTTATCACAAACAGTATTTGATAGGAAAATGCCATCTAATTTTTATGTTGACAGCATTTAATCTCGATCTGTTTCTTCTTTCCCATTGCTATATATATATATATATATATTTTGTGTATTTCAATAATGTTTTGGTAGTTATTGGATTAGCAATAATGTGATGAACCATGATTTGATAGGAAATGCCGTCTGATTTTTATGTTGATAGCATTTAATCTGATCTATTGCTTCTTTTCCATTGTTTTTTTAATATATATATATTTCTATAATGCTTTGCTGGTAATTATTGGATTAGTAATAACATGATGAACCTGATTTGATAAGAAATGCAGTCTGACTTTTGTGCTGACTTCATTTAATCCTGATTTATTGTTAATTTTTTATAGTTATGTATTTATAATTTTAAACAATTGTAAAGTATAAGTTATTGAATTAGCAATAGTATGATGAAACAATATTTGATAGGAAATGCCGTCTGATTCTTATGCTGACATTTAATCCTGATCTATTGCTGCTGTTCCATTGTTAGAATTGTTTTGATATATTTCAATAATGCTTTATTGGTAATTATTGATTTAGCAATAACATGATGAAACGTTATTTGATAGGAAATGCCGTCTGAATTTTGTGTTGATTGCATTTAATCCTGATTTATTGCTACTAATTTTATTATGCATTGGTATTTTTTTTAAATTATTGAACTAGCAGTAGCATGATGAAACAACTTTTGATAGGAAATGCCGTCTGAATTTTATGTTGATAGCATTTAATCCTGATCTATTGCAGCTTTTCCATTGTTAATTATTGATTAATAATGTTGAACACCACAGTTTGATAGGAAATGCCATCTGAATTTTATATTGAAAGCGTTTGATCTTGATTTATTGGTACTAATTTTATTATGCATATATATTTTTTTTAAATTATTGAACTAGCAATAGCATGATAAACAATTTTTGATAGGAAATGCCGTCTGATTCTTATGCTGACATCATTTAATCCTGATCTATTGCTGCTGTTCCATTGTTAGAATTGTTTTGATATATTTCAATAATGCTTTATTGGTAATTATTGATTTAGCAATAACATGATGAAACGTTATTTGATAGGAAATGCCGTCTGAATTTTGTGTTGATTGCATTTAATCCTGATTTATTGCTACTAATTTTATTATGCATTGGTATTTTTTTAAATTATTGAAGTAGCAGTAGCATGATGAAACAACTTTTGATAGGAAATGCCGTCTGAATTTTATGTTGATAGCATTTAATCCTGATCTATTGCTGCTTTTCCATTGTTATAATTGTTTTGTTATATTCCAATAATGCTTTATTGGTAATTATTGATTTAGCAATAACATGATGATCCATGATTTGATAGGAAATGCCGTCTGAATTTTGTGTTGATTGCATTTAATCCTGATTTATTGCTTCTAATTTTATGCATTGGTATTTTTTAAAATTATTGAACTAGCAGTAGCATGATGAAACAATTTTTGATAGGAAATACCGTCTGAATTTTATGTTGATAGCATTTAATCCTAATCTATTGCTGATTTCCCATTGTTAATTATTGGATTAATGATGAACCATGGTTTGATAGGAAATGCTATCTGAATTTTGTTGATATATTTTATCTTGATTTATTCTGGTATCTCATTGTAATTTATATATCTCATGAAGTCTATTAATTTTTGAACTAACAATAATATGAACCATAATTTGACAGGCAATGCCATCTGAGTTTTAGTTCTGGCAGTATTTAAATCTTTATTTTTTGAAACTCAAAAACTTGGATGCCCGATTCTAAAAATTTAAAGCTAGAAATTCTGAGATTTTCATGTTACACTTTAAAAATGTTAATTTTCCCACCCAAAATAAATGAGCGTATAAAAAAAATGAAAATAGGCAGCCATAAAACATAACAGACAGTATGCTTTTATTCAAATTTTGATTAAAAAGATGAGGGATATGGGCTTTTGTTTCAAGTACAGTTTTTTGAAATTAAAATTTAGTTCAAAACTTTTAGTGGCATCTGCAGTCAACTTTAGATTTATATTATAATAATGTTTAGATATATTTGTAAATAACTTTTAATTTTAGACTAGCATTGATATGATGAACCAAGATTTGATAGGAAATGCCGTCTGAATTTTATGTTGACAGCATCTTAATCTGATCTTTTGCTAGTCTATTGTGTTTTTATTTCATTGCAGTATATTTATCACATAAAGGAAAAGTCAGTTTAAACTGCTTATATATGTATTTTAAAAGTTCAGATGAAATATTTTAGACAATTATTAACCCTCTGACTGCTCATCCTGCAATTTCTGCAGGCATGTGTTTTCTTCCTTTATTGAGGAGCACATCCCATTTAACCACTAAAATAAATTATATACAGTATTAGACGTTTAATTTACGTTTTGGCCAATAGTTGTCCACTAAATTATGGCATATGAAGGGAATATATATAGATTTAAAATATGCAAAAAAATTACGCAATTTTTTAAGCGATTTCGGTCCATAAATTGAGCAGTCAGTGGGTTAATTGGTTTATATTTTAATTTTTTATTGATCTATGTTAATTATATTTACCTAAATATTAAAGTCGTTCCTTTTGAAATAAAATGCTAAATTATTTTAAATGTCTTATTGCAGAAAGCAGAGATGACTGATTTTGATAGATTCAGAGTCTACAAAGCCAAGCAACAGGTATATATGCTTTATTTCATTCAGATTGTTAAATATATTATCTAATGAAATAGTTATTTTTCAAGTATTCTTAATTTAGTCTGCTAACTTTAATTTATAAATATAAATTAGTTTAACTATACTTAAAAGATATAAAATATAGCAATTGTTTTCAAATAGATAATTTGTAGTAAATATATTTATCAAATGTATTTTTGTCTTTTTTTAGATGAATAGAATTATTAAAAGTGCTTATTGGAGATTAAAGGGCAAAGCTAAGAAGAATCCTGCCAAACCTAGGCCTAAGAGGTTTAGGGGCAAGAAAGTAGCTAAAAAAGCTTAAATGATCATTCTGTAAATTTACTTTGGTAACATAATAAAAAAAAAAACACACACCTTTTTTTGTTAGAAGCATGGTGATGTTTCATATTTATTTCCAACATATTTCAAAGTTGTTATTAATTTCTTATAACCAGAATATGGCTTATTGAGTGTTTTGTCCAACAAAACACTTGCAGATCGTACATTCAAAACTCATATTTTATTCCTGAAGAAACAAAAATTTTAATTCTTGAAAGTAGTCTAGTTCAAATACATATTTTTTATTCTACTTGTAATAATAAAAGAATTCTATTAATTTTTTTAACATTTTTACTTGTGCATATAAGCATCAACACTTCATGTGCTGGTTTACTTTTATTTTAAATATTTTGTATAGCTTATATAAGTCGATCACTTCTTTTGATTACCAAAGATATTTAAAGAAACTTTTCCCCTTCATTCAATAGTGGCAACTTTTAAGATGTAATATTTGCATGAACTTCAGATATTGCACTTTAATTTTACTTATAAAAATAACAATACTAAATTAACATGTATTATTAAATAACTTAGCACAATTTTCCTTTTCTTGTGTATTTAATTGCAAAGGTGTAACATTAAATCTTATTCATTTTTAAAAAGAAATATCTAAGATTTTATATTATTATTAGTCTAGATATTTAATTTCAACTTTTGCTCAATATTTAAATAAAGTTTATACATTCTTAAATTTGTTAATAAACAAATATTTATCAAAAGTATAGTATCTTTAAGTTGGTACCAATTCAAAAAAGAATGAATAAACATACAAAAAGAAAACTTACTGAAATGTATATATAAGATACTGCATACATAATTTTTTTTCTTTATAAATATTATGAATAAAATATTTTTATAAGCACATCACTTATGTAGAAGGATTAAAAAAAAAAAAAAAATGTAGAAACATCAAAAGTTATAAAATTGATTCAAGATCATAAAACTTTTGTATAAGCACAGAACTTTTTAAGGCTAATTATTGGAAATCAGCGGATATATGGATTTGATGATCTTTTAAAAAAGAAAAATGCAAGTGCTTTTACTTTAGCTAGACACTAGCAATAAATCAAATGTAAAACGTTTTTATTTCAATTATATTAAGTTCTTGAAATAAAGTTCTATTTTCAAAATTGCTGGTTTGCTGAGCAGTCACCAAAACAAAAATTGGACGTTGAAGAAATTTGCACTGATTAATTGGTACCAAAAGGCATGTCAAAAATTAAAATCGAATGCAATTTGCAGGAAAGGATCTTACACAAGGAGTAAAATGGCACAAAATATATGAAGCGCATCAATAGTGAATAAAAACAATCTGTTAATCTCGAATAGGATTTCTAGATTGGTTGGCATTTTACTTATCAGCTGTTTTATTAGAAAACATTTTGTCCATTTCACCATCATGGCAATGTTTAAATGTTACATATTTTCACCCTATTTCAACTTGTATATGGGTTTTGAATTTTGGGTAAATTTTGTTGAAGAAAAACCCTCTGCTTATATAAAGTATATATGCTTTCCTTATCTACCAGTTAAAAGTGAGAAGCTTTTTTTCTAAATCAATTTTTTGTACATTTTTTAGCTTATAATTCTTTTTAATAGCTATAGTTCACTTGTGATATGGCTATCACAATGAACTATAGCATTATATATCACAATAAAAAATTTTTTATTAATTAAATTATAGGATTAGTATGATTCATGTATGAATGTTTGCTTCTTAAAGTAATTTTTTGTGAGGTAAATTTAAATTATTTCATTAATATATTGGTCGAGATTGTTATAAAAGACACAAAGGTTGTTGCAGTATAAAACAAATTTTAAATATTTTTTCGAATACTGCTGAATTTTTTTGCTTGCATTACTAATTTTGCTATTGGCTGAAAACAATATAGTTATATAAAATTAATTTAATGTGAAGTTGAGTAAATGTAGACAAAATGTCTATAACACAATTATATCGCTGTCAAAACCTTTTTTCCATTTGACAAATTTTTCTGGAAAAAGTATATTCTTTTAAAATTGAAATAAAAATTAACAAATAATTATCACTATGTACACACACATAAAAAAATATTTTTTAATTCTGTCCTCGAAAACATCTGCAAAACTGGATTCAAACATTCATAAAGCTGGAAGTCAACATATGATTATGTCAGTTTGCATTTGAAGTATCAGAATAAATTTTGATGCCGTTATAATCAAATTATTTCCCTATGGTAAGTGGGCCCCATGTTTGGAAACCCTGTTCTACAAACATTCGTTTGAATTTTTAGTAAATTTAAACCCAGTTACAATGGCAAAAAAAAAAAAATTGGATAAATAAAGCCTAGATATGTGAGTCAAAACAATTGTTTTTCAATTCCTTCTATTAGCTCACACTCTCCCTATATATATTGTTCACATTTTCAGTCGTTCATAAAATACTTTTAATTCATCCACTTATGTTCAAATACATTTTTTTTGAACTTGTAGTGGATGACACTTGATGTTAATTCAGTTTTTTCAATAACTAAATTTAATTAATTTTTTTTTTTTTTTAGATTTAAGTTGCATGTATCTACCAATAGATGACGCCAGATAAACTCAAAAAAATGAATGAAAATTATTTATAAAGGACTTTCTGCAATAGAGTGAAAAAAAAGTAGGAATTGACTTTAAAAATATTTTTTTTTATATTACTTGTTTTAAATCTAACCATAATGTGTTCAAAAATTAAATTTTTATCAGAAACAAAAATGTGTTGCTAGGCATCGATCATGTTGATGCTGTCATTTAAAAGGTGTTTTGACATTTACATTCTTCCACAATGTGTAGCAGCCTGACGGCCAATTGGCTAACGTTCTGGCCTTTGGTACCACAGGCTTCAGATTCGAATCCTGGCTATTGCATGGCAGTTTGTTAGTGGGTCGGAATTTAATTAGCACAAGGTGACCATAGAGCGACAAACCAAATCCATAATATGTAAATTACTGAAATAAAAGTGGATGTTTTATAATTAACATTATTGCCGAAAATATTACATATCAAGAATTTTTGTTACTTTTTAAAACTTTTTAACTAATTTGAACTGTAACTGTACTTTTAATAACTTTTTGCTGCTCTTCATTATTGGTAGCCACCCATGATAGACCGGTTATGCGTCTGCATTTTTAATATTTTATGCATCTATATCGTCATTTATAATGTGTATAATAAAAAAATTAAGATAAATATTGAGGAAATATTTGAATTGACTGTCTTGACTGACCCGAGCTTTTGGATACCTCCTCTACGGTTCATTGAACTAGAAAGGTAAGACAATTTTTTTACGAAATTTTCTAGTTTAGCGGATTGTTTGGTGAGGTAAAAATTATGCTGTGCTCCTAAATTGGCGGCATGATGGTCAATTGGCTAGCGCTCTGGCAGTTGGTTCCATAGACTTTTCAGATTCGAATCCTGGCGGTGGCATGGATGTTTGCTGGTGGTTCGGAATCCACCTTAAACTGTAGATCCCGGTCTAATTAGCCTAGAGTGTGTAAAAAGTGACCGTAAAGAGACAAACCTAATTTGGTGGCCAATTGACTACCGCCCTAGCCGTTAGTATCACAGACTTCAGGTTCGTATCCTGGCGGTGGCATGGATGTTTGTGAGTGGTTCGGAATCCATTTTAAACTGTAAATTCATGTCTAATTAGCCTAAAGTGTGCAAAAAAGGACAGTAGAATGAAACCAAACATAAATTTGAAGCTCTTGAACGACAAATGCATTAAATATTGTAATAACATGCTTAACTTAAAAAAAAAAAAAAAACATGTTAAAGACATGTTGGGGGGGGATTTTAAAGTTAAACCAAAACCATATTTTACTGTGCTATTGCATTCTAATTTATGCAAGTGCTTTAATGTTGGAAAATTTGCTTCTAATAATGGAGACCTTTTGAAATCTTCAAAACCTGTACAATACAAACATTGGCTTAGTATATCTTAATAATTAAAAAAAATATATACATTCTATTGTATTTTAAATATCAGTTTCATTTGATTTATTAAAAGTTTGAAAACAGTATGTTATGAATTATCTAAATGAGTTGTATTTTCCAGTTAATTAATTATTAAATCGAACAATTTGACAAAATGTTCCATTTTATGTTGAAGCTTGAGATAAATCTTCCAAAATTTCAATAATAATATTGTTCACTTACATAAGAAAGTGGAACTTAACGAATTTTGTTGTCATTGCATTCTTTAAGAACGATGTCATTTTTAAATTACTATTTAGTGTTTCAATTACGGTATATTCAGGCTTATAACGCGTACCTATACTTTCAAACTGCATTTTTTAATTAAATTCCTTCTATTAGCTCACATTCTCCCATTTTGTTCAAATTTTCAATCGTTCATAAAATACATTTTATTCATCCACTCAAGTTCAAATACATTTTTTGAACTTGTAGTGGATGCCACTGGATGTTAATGCAGTTTTTTCAAATATTAATTTATTAATTAAATTTAATTAATTAATGTTAATTTTATATGGGAGAAATATTCATATATTCCGCTGCTCTTTCTTCTCATTTACTCATCATTAATTAATTAATAATTAGTTAATAATCTCTTTTTTCTCATAACATTATTAATTAAGGATTATTAATTATTTTATTCATTTAATTATTAATTATTTTTATTCATTTAATTATTATTTTATTATCAAATATTTTTATTATTCATTTAATATACACTCATGTCCTTAAATTAAGGATAATTCAGAATCACACAGAAATTGAACTCTAAAATAAAAATTTCACCTGTAGAATTATCACACACATTTTGAAGAAGAATATGCAAATTACAGGAAACCACCAGATGGCGCGGATAGTACGTCACAATGACAAGAGTGTAAGAGAGGGGCTTATAAGGAATGGTGGCAAAGAGGTAAAATTGTTCACAAGCGCTTTAAAAGCCTTTCAGTGCAATAACCGCATAGTTATGGCACAAAGGAAGCATTTGGATGATTTTTTACGTGGTAGAATTATCGGACGACTGGAATGTGGACGTACCCAGTTGGAAGTATCCGAGGAACTTGGAATCGCCCAGAGTGTCATCTCCAGGCGTTGGCAACAATTCCAAGATGATGGTAATGTGAGTAGATGGTACAACACAGGTCGCTCCCGATTTACAAAGCCGAAAGAGGACCGGTATTCAGCAGTTACTGCCAAAAGAAACAGACGGAGCACAGCATCAGACCTGTCTCATCAGCTCTCTTCAGCTACCGGTACGACAGTTTCAAGGCAGACCGTGTACAGACGCTTAGGGCACATTGGTCTATATGCTCGTAAGCCTGTCAGATGTGCTCCACTTACCGCAACTCACTGTCGCCTGCGATTAACCTGGAGTAGAGAGCATGCATTGTGGACACCGTAACAGTGGTCTTGTGTGATGTTTTCCTATGAGTCCAGGTTTAGTTTGCAATCTGATTCTCGCCGGGCTTTCATATGGAGAGCGCCAGGTACCCGTTACCACCAAGAAAACACCATTGAACGGCACCGTTACGGTGGTGCCGGATGGCTCGTTTGGGGAGGAATTATTCTTGGTTCCAGAACTGACCTGCATGTTCAGAGTGCAACGATGACAGGCCACATCTATCGGGATGTCATTCTGGAACAACATGTACGTTTGTTTCGGGGCGCCATGGGTGCTGAATTTCTGTTTATGGATGACAACGCCCGTCCTCACCGTGCAAACATTGTAGACGAATGCCTTCAATTGGAGGATATCACCCGTATGGATTTGCCAGCATACTCACCGGACTTGAATCCAATAGAGCATGTGTGGGATATGCTTGGCCGACGAATTGCAGCCCGTCAACCCCCTCCCACCTGTCAACCGGAACTTCGGAGGGCATTGCTTGATAAGTGGTGTAATATTCCCCAAGATCAGATTGATAATTTGATACTCAGCATGCCTAGGCGTTGTAAGGCCTGTATTGCATCGTCCGGGAGACATACTCCATATTAACCATCATACTAACCATGTTATACTGTTTTTTGTAAATTGGTTCTTTTTTTGAAATTTGCTCCATGGAGTAAAAATCGCAATATTTATTAATTATGTCAAACATATAGCATCTTTTTTGCGCTTTACCTTTTGTTTAATAAATAGACTTTACAAATAGGTGAAATTTGTTTTGCTTCTGTCTCTTTCTTTGCCTGAACTTCATTATCCGTAATTTATGAACATGAGTGTATATTGTTCAATTTTTAAAATAATTCAACTACAAATTGGCTATAATATAAAAAATCGTCTGATTTTAACTTAGCTTATTTTTCTGGATATTATTATTCTTAATTTTTACGTTTGAAATTTGAAACGATCGTGTTTGAGTATTCTTCTTGTTAATGTATTCTATATTTTTTTATTTTAAATGATCAAAAAGTTTTTAATTAAATTTGAAATATAGCCTAATATATTGGCTTTTAGTATTTTTATCGTATGTATTTGCTTTTATTATTTTGCTGTAATTCGAGATTTCTGTCCTTCCCCCCCCAATTCCTTCTATTAGCTCACACTCTCCCTATATATATCTTGTTCAAATTTTCAATCGTTCATAAAATACTTTTTATTCATCCACTCAAGTTCAAATACATTTTTTTGAACTTGTAGTGGATGACACTGGATGTTTTTTCAAATATTAATTTACTAATTAAATTTAATTCATTTTAGTTTTTTTTTAGATTTAAGTTGCATGTATCTACCAATAGATGGTGCCAGATAAACTTAAAAAAAAAAAAAAAAAAAAAAATGAATGAAAATTATTTATAAAGGGCTTTCTGCAATAGAGTGAAAAAAAAGTAGGAATTGACTTAAAAAAATTTTTTTTTTATATTACTTGTTTTTTTTACGAAGAAACCTGCAATGCTCTAATCTTTTGAAGTCATTTAATGGAAGGATTTATCTAGGCTTTGGACAATGGTACACATCTCGAACCGGTAGCCGTAGAATGCAAAAAAAAGTGGTGGGGGTACAAAATCGGCGCCAAAGTACAGAATTTTCCCGCGCATTTCTGCAGACTTGGTTTCCTACCTCCCTTTCATGTGGCCGACAATTTATCATGGAACAAAATTAGAATGCGTCTGAAACTGAAAATGCTCCATGTAGCATATTCAATAAAGTTCATACAGTAGAACAGGGCTGGGCAAAGTACGGCCCGCGGATTGAATTTTAATTTGCCGGTCCGAGGGAAATCAAAAGAAATATATATTTATATATTATACATCCATCTCCTATTCTACTTTGATTAAATATTATTTTTTTATTAAAAAAATTGTTATTTTTAATAGTATTATTTTTATCTCATTTCCCGAGGTTAAATTAAATACCCTCAGTAAATGAAGAGAAGCTTAAGAATTATGAAGATATCTTGAAAAACTGCATTTTGAGTTCGAACGCAGATTTCAAGTTTTCAGGGCCATTCAAACAGAATTAGATATTTTTACCATGCCTTTCAAAGTAAATTATGAAGCAGTGAGGTCAGATTTCCAGGTTGAATTAATTGAGTTGCAATCTAACAATCATCTCAAGCAGTTGTTTCCAAATATGCCAAAATCAGAGTTTTACAAATCATTATTGAAAGTAAGTTTCCCAAATTTAATATCTGACGCCCAGAAAATCAGGGCTATGTTTGCTTCATCTTATATATGTGAACAAGTGTTTTCAACTATGAACCTTGGAAAGAATTATTTCAGAAGTAAACTGACAGATGAGCATTTAGCCTTTCCTTAGAATCAGTACATCTCACTTTGAAACTCAATATAAGGAACTTTTAAAAATGAAATCGCAATTTCATTCATCTCATTAATATATTTAAATTATAATACTTTTATATTGTTTTTAAAATTTTAGAAAAAATTATCTTGGTCCGCCAATTTTTTTTTATTTATTTATTATTTTTTTTCCGATTTTTGGCCCACGACCGAAAAAGTTTTCTCATCCCTGCAGTAGAACTTCAATAAGTCGAAAAATTTTTTTGTTCCCTTCCCTTCAAGCCCCAAAACCTCCATTACTCGAAATCGCAACCCTCTATAAGTCGAAATAATTAGTCAATCCCCACAAGCCATTTTGGTATAAATTTTCCCTCCGTAAGTCGAAAAAAAAAAAAAAAAAAAATGGACCTTAGTATCTCTAACATTAGTAATGCTTGATTTTACAATCTTTTTTACAGCCTTCACAACTCGATCATTTGAAACTAATTACCTCTATAGCTCGAAGAAAAATTAGTTACCGAACTTTAAGGATTTGCCGACAATGCACGTCATTGTTTCTTAGAAAACAATGTATGGGTATATAGAAAATACAATAATCAATTCTATGAAATAGCAACTCGGAAGAAAAAGAATTTTTCTGCTCTTGATAGCTTAGATAATGCTATAGATAGAGAACAATCAAATTGTCTAAACCAAAAAATAGAAAAATAATAATAATAATAATAATAACTGATTTTTTTTAATACATAATATTTTTAATTTCAAGGTTGTTTCGGAATTATTTTTATTTTTTATTGTAGCACATAATATAACTTTTAAGTTGCAAATAAACATGTTTATTACCTGTGTAACTTGAATTTTTATTTATTTTACCTCTCTAACTCAAAATAAGTTAGAAAGAATCTAAACCGCTACAAGTCGAATATTTCCTTACAAAATCCGTGTAAGTCGAAATCCTCCATAAGTCGAAAACTCAATAACTCGAATTATTTGGCGTCTCCCTTGAAGTTCGACTTACAGAGGTTTTACTGAAATATCACTTTCATTAGTAAATATAGGAGGGGCTCCTGACCCTGCGGTGCCATGGATGTTTGTAGTGGTTCGGAATCCACTTTAAACCATAGGTCTGGTCTCATATGGCTGTAAGAGCGTCACGGAGCTCAATCAGACTTCTCACCAACAAAGGCAAAGGTAATTTGGTTGAAGGAGCACCTAGGGAAAAGTGACCCTGTATCTCCTATTACATAAAGTGAAAAATTAAAATCTTAAAAGGATATTGCATGTAAATGAGAGTTTTAAAAGGTATAAATAGGTTAGAGCCACAGCTCAGGATTAGATAAGTTAGTTTATCATGGTAAAAAAGGAAGTTTAAATGGTCTGTAAAAAATTTTTAAAATTAAAGAGATAAAAATTAAATTAAGAGATCCTTTGCTCAATGTGCAGAATTAACGAAGGGCTAGTATACACTAGTCGCTCCGAAAATTCAGATAGGTAGGAAAAGGGTTAAGAAAAGGGGGTGTCAAAGAGTTTCTAACGGACCCGGAGTCCTGGTGAAAGTGTACTGCTCGAATGAGAAGAGATTGAGTTTGCAGGTAGTTTTACTCGCTAAGTCTCACCAACATCATTCCCAAACTCTAAAGTGGCAACTCAGCTCTAGGCACAGTAACGTGGTGTGGTGTACTAGCAGTAGCAGTAAATATGGGTCTTGCGAAACGAAGCGGACACAATGTTTGCAACACAGTGCTGTTTTCAATTTGCGAAAGAAAATGGAAATCATGCTGCAGCAAGAATGTTTGATGTTGGTTGCTGTTTCTTATACCACTTGATAGACATCTAGACCAAACCACGAATCTGTGTGGCCTCGAGGTTGAAGGAAAAAAGGGGCAGCTTCTGTTGTGATGGAGCACACGTAGATGCAAGTCTCGCTCTACAGTCATATGAGACCGGGACCTACGGGTTAAAGTGGATTTCGAACCACTCCAAATATCCATGGCACCGCCGGGATTCGAACCCAAAACATGTGGCACCGAGCGCTAGACGCACGTCCACGTGAGTAGAAGAAAAATGAATTGACAATCATTAATATGCCAATGAATAAATGTGCTTTGAGTTTTTTGAGTAAAAGAGTAACGAAATGGCCTAACCTAGAAGAAATTGTTGCGAAATGGGTCCTTGAAAATTGCCAGAATGGATTAATTGTAAAAAGAAACAGTATACCTTTATTTGCCTTAAAGTGGACAAAAAAGAATGCAAACGGAAGTGAAAGTTTTAAAGCACCTTTGAGTTGGTGTAGGCAAGCAGTAATTTAGCTCTGCGAGAAAAAGCAAAAGTTTCACAAATGCTTCCTACAGATTTGGATAACAGATTGATAAGCTTCCAAAAGTATGTCACTAACCTACAAAAGTAAATATACACTCAAGAGCCAGAACATTATGACCACCCCTACATTTTGCAATAAACTCGCCCGGATGACGTGGAAGGCACGTGATCAGGTGGAAGTGGTATTTAACTGGTATTAAGTGGTGGTATTAATCCATGCCATGGCGGGTTGAAGCTGTGTTGCGCGCCAAAGGTGGGCCAACTCGCTATTGACAGGTGGTCATAATGTTTTGGCTCTTGAGTGTGTGTATATATATATATATATACACTCAAGAACCAAAACGTTATGACCACCCCTACATTTTGCAATGAACTCGCCTGGATGACGTGGAAGACACGTGATCAGGTGGAAGTGGTATTTAACTGGTATTAAGTGGTGGTATTAATACATATATATATGTATATATATATACACTCAAGAGCCAAAACGTTATGACCACCCCTACATTTTACAATGAACTCGCCTGGATGACGTGGACGGCACGTGATCAGGTGGAAGTACCCGGCATAAGTTGTTCTACCCCCCAGCCAAAAAAAAGAAAGAAAGACGCGAAAAATACAAAACGCGAATATATTCTTCATATTCCATATGTACATACGAATTTTCATGGTGTTTTTCATTCGTTTGAACGGTATATATTAAATGAAATGCTGCAGCACCATCTGGTAGTAAGCAACAAGAAAGTGGATAGCGCGAACCTATTTTCCATACTGAAATACATATTATTATCACTTTTCATAACTATTGGTTGAACGATATAGAAATTGATATACTGCTGCGCCCTCTGATGGCGACTTATAACAAAGGGGGTAGCATGAAAACATTCACCATGCTTTATCAAACACACGCAAAAGATTTCATCGAAATCGGTCAAACCATTTAGAAGGAGTTTATTGACAAACACATGTACAGAAGAATTATATATATATGATCTATATATATATTTATTTATTGTTGCATATTGGAAATATAAAACTCGAGTAATGTTTGATATCGCAGAAAATTAAACAATTGATATGAAGGAACAAAAACGGTTCTTATAAAAACAGCAGATCACGAAATATCTCACTTCACCGTAGTGTTCTCCTGCTTAACGGGCGGTACAAAATTAAAACCATGGTTATTTAATAAAAAACAAGTAATATAAAAAATTTTTTTGAAGTCAATTCCTACTTTTTTGTCACTCTATTGCAGAAAGTCCTTTTATAAATAGTTATCATTCATTTTTTTAAGTTTATCTGGCGCCATCTATTGGTAGATATATGCAACTTAAATCTAAAAAAAAAAAAAACTAACACTTATTAATTAAATTTAATTAATGAATTAATATTTGAAAAAACTGCATTAAAATCAAGTGCCCTCCACTACACGTTCAAAAAAATGTATTTGAACTTGAGTGGATGAATAAAAAGTATTTTATGAACGATTGAAAATTTGAACAAGATATATATCCGGAGAGTGTGAGCTAATAGAAGGAATTGGAAGGGAAAAAAAAAAAAAAAAAATGCGAAATCCAATTTCTCGAAAAGTGTTTTCCTTTATTTGTGCACGAGAAATATTGGATGGACAAAAATGGTGTAAAATTGTGCATAAGAAAAGTTTGGTAAAAGTGTAGAACGCAAAAAAAAAAAAAAAAAAAAAAAAAAGTTTCTACCTGATTATTGATGCGGGTTTGGTTTGTCGCTCTACGGTCATTTTGTGGACACTTTAGGCTAAATAGACCGGGATATAACAATTTAACGTGGATTCCGAACCACCCACAAACATCCATGCCACTGCCAGGATTCGAACCTGAAGCTTTCAGTACCAACGGCCTGATTATCGATGCGAGAGGCTCTACATACTACAATCGCTATTGAATCTCTTCGTTTTTGAATCATTGAGTACAAGACTCCCGCCAGGGGATTCAAACCTTGACCCTCCTGCCCACTAGCTGTTCAAATTGAAATTAGGCCATGACGCTGCAGTTATCTGGGTTAAAACTGCAGATTGGTTCCTCTGCCTCACCTGATTTCCAAGGGAACAGGCGTGACTTTAGCGGCGACACTGTCTTTGAATATTTGAAAGACATTCCTTCTGGCGGAAATGATCCTGGGTTGGAAGATTGTACCAATAATGTATTCAAAGAAGCATGAGAATAATATCTGATGCTTAGAGCACACTTCCACCACATGAAGCATAACAAAGCCATCTTAATTTTATGAATTCTCTATACATTTTGTACAAGTAATATATGGAGAAAGTAATTATTCATTAAATGCACTGTTTTTTTGCTATGAAACCCAGATTCCACTTCTGTATGCTACGAACAACGTACCGATGGGTGATGAAGAGAGAGAGAGCAATACTTCAGGAAGATTTTTTAATCTAACTGCTACGCATTTGGTCTGTTGTATAGCAGACACACCCTCCAAACCCTCACCAAGTAGCCTGACTGTTGATGCGAGACGATTATACACTTTGTCACAATCTTTTTTTTTGTGTGTTTAAAAGCAATGATTGGAATGAACGCAGCCAGAGGATTCGAAATCTGAGTTCATCTGCGCTCTACTTGCACATATTACCACTGGCTATGAGTAGGGCTGTTTGGAATATTAGATTGGAAAATTCTATTTTATTATTTGTAATTAAGTAATGGGTATTTTTAATACGCTTTTATTAGCTTCACCTGTATGTTTGTTTGTATGTATGTATGTAACTGACTTTTTCCCCTGGAGATCTGTTTCTGCTCATATACACTATTAACGCTGCAAAGAAACATTTACAGGCATCTTTCAGAAAGAAAACAGCTGATTCTTTTTAATACGCTTTTATATTAGTTTCACCTGTATGTTTGTTTGTTTGTTAAACTAAAAAGTAAAAAATAAATTAATAGTTTAAAAAAACTAAAAAACACGCTTTTAGAGTGAATCAAATTAAAAAGTAAAAAATAATTGTTAACATAAGAATAAGATGACTGACGAGAAAATGAATGTCACTGTTCTAAAAGCGTGGGGTGCTTTGTATGACATTTTCAAACTAACTCTGCATTTCGGAATGAAACTAGTGAAAAATTACAACGATTGATATCGAGCACCCCACGCTTTTAGAACAGTGACATTCATTTTCTCGTCAGTCATCTTATTCTTATGTTAACAATTATTTTTTACTTTTTAATTTGATTCACTCTAAAAGCGTGTTTTTTAGTTTTTTTAAACTATTAATTTATTATTTGTTTAACGTAGTTTGAATTTCAGGTAAAAATATGTATGTTACGAATAGCCCACCGACAAGCAATAAATTGAAAGCATTGACTTCAGAGTGATATTTAGGGTAATTGCCCACATTTGCTTGTCGTATGTAAGAAAGACCAACAAACCTTCATCAACCTAATTATGCGACCGCTTTATAGACATTGTCGCAAGCATAATCGTGTCTCATCATTTATGAAAGCAGTGACTGCAATGGATTCAAGTCTTCTTACTAGCCTCTGGATCACGTATTGGGCTCAAATGTATATTGTGGATCGATTTTGTACGATGAATTTGGCGAATTAATGGTTTGAAATAAATAAGCCTAACCTGAAATTTACGAGCCAGGCATAAACACATAAATTTCTAGGCTAGAAATTTATTATTAATTTTTTTAAGTATTATAACAGGCATCAGTAAATTTGTTTTCAATAAACGCGAAGGATTCATGGGTCGAACTTGAAGAAATGTTAATCACTCTAGCACTAGAAATAGATTGTTAGTGATTTAATTTTCTAAACATAAATTAACTATTTTAATTTTCTATTCAATAAATTAACATAATATTGAATATATTTTGTACTAATTTGGAGGGAAACTCTCTTAGTAATAAAAATGAAATGAAAACTATTTGAAAAATTAGGAAGACTGTTAAAAGTGTCACATATCTATGGTGCATCTGAGGGAATAATCTCCAATCAACATGGTCGGCCTTTAATAAACAATTGTCCAAATTAACTTCGTAATGAGCCTGTTTGTGATATTGCTCCATAAAAATATTCAGCGGTCTGATGATTAATTGGCTAGCGCTCTGGCCTTTGGTACCACAGGCTCCAGGTTCGAATTCTGGAGGTGGCATGGATGTTTGTGAAAGGTTCGGAATCCACATTAAACTGTAGGTCCCAGCTGTTTATTCCTCGTGTGTACAAGATGACCGTGGAGCGACAAACCAAACCACAAAAATATTCCGATGCCATCTCTTGCGTCCAAAAAATAAGACCAGTTTTCAATTTAAATTTCCCAGGCATATGGTATTTCATTTTTTTCTTCTTTTTTTAGGATGTTGATATATGGGCCTGAATGGCCGAGTGGCTAGCGCTTTGGCGTTCGGTACCACAGGTTTCGGGTTCGAGTCCCGGCGGTGCCATGAATGTTGTAGTGGTTCGGAATCCACTTTAAACTGTAGGTCCCGGTCTAATATGATCGTAGAGCGTTGCGGGGGCATTGTTACTCCGCGTCCGTGGCTTATCATCAAGTTACATGCCCCCCCTGGGTAATGCAAAGTGAGTAACGTCTGTGCAGAGCTTGCCTTAAGGCATCCAAGACCAAGTGTCTCAGTGTTTGCCATCTGCATTAGAAGAAAAAAAAAAGGATGTTGATACTGTCCTTGACAACTGTGCGAAATTTGACGTCAAAATATTCATTACTGCTTGAGTTACGCTGGGTTTTGTGAGACGCTAAAACTGATTTCAGCAATTTTTGAAATGTTTGAATTTATTGAGCAAGAACTTGCTTTAAATTTTTTTTTTTTTTGCGGAAACGTATAGAATGTTGCAGAAGGCATTCGTTGAGCATTCCTATATCGGAAAGAAATGTTTAGAAGTCATAAAAAGAGTTCAAAGAAGTCAGAGATCGTATTGAAGACGAAGAGTCCTCTGGTCGACCATCCACCTCAACCGACGAAGCTCACGCCCCAAAATTTAAAGATTTGGTGCTTGCAAACCGTCGATTTACAATTAGAGATCTTGCTGATAATGTTGAAATTTCAAAAGAAGTGGTCAATTCCATTTTGGGTCTCAAACGCTTCAAATCTCGATTGGTACCGAAAACACTGAATGCGCCAGCTCACACTGCATTGATTCTTCAGGAGAGTTTTTGGAAAAAAATAATTGGTCTTACTTTTGGGGCACAGTAGTAAACACATTAATTTATAGGCTAGAATTTTTTTTTTTTTTTTTTAATATGATGAGAGGCAACACTGCATTTGTTTTCAATGTATGTAAAGGATTCATAGGTTGAACTAATCACTCCAGCACTAAAAATATGTTGTGAGTGACTTAATTTTCTGTTAAATTAACATAATTTTGTACTAATTAGGATGGAAACTCTCTTAGTAATAAGAATGAGATGAAAACTGTTTGAAAAATTAGGAAGAGTGTTACATATATGTTCTGCATCACAAGGAATAATCTCCAATCAACATGGAGGGTATTTAATAAAGCCGTGTCCAAATTAACTTGTAATGAGCCTGTTTGTAATGTTGCTCCATAAAAATATTCTGATGCCTTATCTTGAACGATGTACAACACCAATAAGTGTTTTGGTTAACAGATCAAAATATGTATCAAACATATGAATAAGACGACTTGTTCGAATCAGAATAATTCTATTTTCTGCAGACATAACCTTTAAATTATTTTTCAAGTAAAATTATTAATCTATATGATTATTTATCTCTGATATTTTATAATGAATTATTATTTGTTCTAATGCAGCTGGCAAATACTTAGACAATTCATTTGGATGCCTTAAGGCAAGCGCTACACAGACGTTACTCACTTAGCACTATCCAAGAGGTGGGTGTAGCTTGAAGATAAGCTACGGACGCGTAGTAGCACCTCCGCAACGCTCTACGATCATGTTAGACCGGGGCCTACGGCTTAAAGTGGATTCCAAACCACTACAAACATCTAAAGCATCGTCTGGACTCGAACTCGAAACATGTGGTATGGAGCGCTAGCCATAGGGCCATTCAGGCCCTTATAAAGAATTATATATTAGTTAATGGGGATTTCGTTTAAGTTCAATATTATTATCAATTAAGTCCTGCAGAACTTTTTATTTTTGATTAATTTGAATTTTGTTTTTATATTTATAGAAATTATGCTTATTCACATATAATATAATAATGTATCAATTTGCATACATTATTTGAATTATTATATTGATAATTATGTTCATAAATACAAAAATGAGGAACTGAGAAAAAGATATAAATACATAAAAGTATATAATAAATGGCTTCAATCGCATTTTTTAAAAATAATATAATTGCTTTAAACACTTCGTTGTTTAACATTTATCACAATAAAAAATTTGCTTCTCGCGAGGCAACCCAAAATATTTTATTTGAAAATAATTAAATTTTTTGTTTTTGCTGTTTTCAAATGTACTCAAGTGTCCAATATAGGGTCAATGTAATGGTATTCGCTCATGATAATTTAATAATTGAATAGCCACTTTTTCCTGACAGTTACAAGACATTTTTCATAAGTAAAGCATTTTCAATTTATAAAGAATTGGGTTTTTTTCTATTTTCCATGTACTTCTCATTCGCGTTTTTATACACTAACATTGGCGTCACGTGTTGGATTACATGTTTTACAGTATGAAAATTGGCAACTTTGACATATTCATGTTACGAAATACATCATTAGATACATTTAATTCAGCTTAAATGGTATCTTTTTTTTTTTAATATACCGGAGATAGAAATTCTGTAAAAATTATTCATTAATGGTTACTATTTTTGGCAAAATCGCAGAATAGGGGCCGCGGGGATTGATTTGGCGTCATAAATTCTTTTCGCCAAAATGCGCCAAGAAAATGTTGTGATTGTTAGTGAAGTGAATTGCAAAAAAAAATCTGGGTTACCACATTCGGCGACTTATCACTCACTTGTCTCCACAAAAAAATCGCCAAAGTTCAACGGCTCCTATTTTTTCTCTGTATTTAAAGGTTTTTTACGTCAATTACTTCATTATTTTTTAAAATTATTATCATATTTAAGGAATCATTTGTGGAATATTTTAGAAGGTGGAGAATTTTAAAAGTTAAAAATTATGGTGGATTGAATGTATAAAGAAGCAACCTATACCGTAATTTAGGGGTATAACTGTATTTCAAAAATTATAATCATTAAATTATACAGTTGTTTATAAACAGAAACCAAAAAAAAAAAGGAAACACTTAACAAAAAGGGATTCTCTGACTGTAAAGTTTCTTAAGCAAACACCAATGATGAATTTCGCCTTTGTTTTATTTAACAGCTTCCTAGCTGAGATAGGTTAAACAAATTATTTGTTTACCTTTCAAATACCTTCTATTAAATTTTTAAATTGTTGATTTTTAATCTCTTAAATTTTATTGCTTTAACTTTTAATCTCCTTAATTCAATAGTAATAACTCTTTTCTGGATGTCACATGCATTGTTTTTCTACGTTGTTTTGTTAATCAATTAAAAAGATGTGCTTTTCCTGACTCTTGTCAGGTTTTCAAATTGTGATCCACCAACTGACTGATGGCGCCATCCGTCGGCGTGCCAACCAGTCAAAAAGCATTTGACGATTGTATTTTGTATGTTTTATTTACTGTTTTTAGTTATGTGCTATTGCTTAATTTCTTTTCTATATTTTTATTAGCTTTAAATTTTTAATTTTAACGTTAACCTTGTATCTTTTTTTTTTTGGGCATCGTCAACGGACTCCTAATTGTACCTATAGTTTTAACTTTTTTGATCTCCTGCTTTAATTGTTCTCAAGCAAGAGATGTTTTTCCTAAATATTAATTGCTTTATTTTATTTTATTAACATTCTTTAATTGAAGCAAATTCATTTTATGCAGATTTTCTAATTAACATAAGATGTGGAGGTATTGTGGTTCTTAAAACCACCTAGGAACTCCGTAACAGGTACGCCCGTTGCCCCGAACGAATAGTGTCGTCTCGATATGGGTGTCAATATGTATTTATAAATATTTTTTGTATTAAGGTAAAATTGTTTGTAATTATTTTATAATTCATGTGTTGTGGTGGTATATTTTTTTTTTATGTGTGTACGTGAGAAGGATGTATATGATGGGCATTAGACCTTACAGGATGCGAATCTGATCTGTTTACAAAATGACCTCTTTTTCCTCCGGAAACTGGTAATTTTTTGTTTTTTTGTACGGTGTTTTAATTGGCCGGGTTTTGCAAAACATCAGATGATCAAGAACGAAAGTTTATTAAGACAGCTAAGACTTGTGAAGTTATCTGTGCTCGCGTATTTATTGATGGGGCGTCTCTTCCGAACGGAAACAGATTGCTTTGGCGGCGGATAGGTTGATAAGCACGTGTTTTAGGAACGATGTACAAAAAGGACTAGCCGCCTCTTCGATTTGATTAGGTGCCGGCATTCACCCACCCCAATGAAAAGGCTTTAAGGTACATGAACGGATTTTAGATGTAAATCCGGCGAAAAAGGAATGAAGGGCCATATGGACTGAAAATACATTTAAAAAAAAGGTGTTAAACGATATCAAAAGGGGAATCGAGGAAGACACAGAAGACGGGATTGGTTTGGTTTGTCGCTCTACGGTCATTTTATACACACCTTGGGCTAATTAGATTGGG
Source organism: Caerostris darwini (assembly GCA_021605075.1). NCBI lineage: Eukaryota > Metazoa > Arthropoda > Arachnida > Araneae > Araneidae > Caerostris > Caerostris darwini. The sequence goes on from BPLQ01010358.1 coordinate 27,030, forward strand.
ATCTACAGTTTAATGTGGATTCCGAACCACTCACAAATATTCATGCCACCACCAGGATTCAAACCTGAAGCTTATGACAGAGGACGGGAAATAGAGCGAAAAGGCAAGCGAGCTGCCTCGTAATAGATTGCAAATGGATACCTTTCTTCTTCCGAAATTTCTAGCAGACACCTGCGCGAACTCAGACAGCCAATGACTGTCACCCATATCGACACGACAATTTTTTTTTCTTTCTAATGCAGCTGGCAAATAGACACCTTCGTGTTGGATGCCTTAAGGCAAGTGCTGCACAGACGTACTCACTTTGCATTACCGAGGGGGCGCGTGTAACTTGAAGATAAGCCACGGACGCGGAGTAACAATGCCCCCGCAACGCTCTACGATCCTATTAGACCGGGACCTACTTTTTAAAGTGGATTCCGAACCACTACAAATAACCATGGCACCGCCGGGACTCGAACCCGAAACCAGTGGTACCGAGCGCCAGAGCGCTAGCCACTCGGCCATTCAGGCCCCTCGATACGACAATAGATGATGAGATAAAGCATCTCAACCGAGAATCGGGATTTCGTGTAATTTAATTCAAATTCTAATTTGATTAACTGTAATTCATTTGGGCTTGCACACAATGCAAGTATTTTAGACAGAACCACCAATGATTTGATGCTTTAATCAAATAGTTCTGCCTAAAATGGTGGCAAATGCTAGTACACTGTGTGTAAACACACATGAAATGTATAGTTGTTAAACGCAGTTAAAATCTATAGAGTGCAGTGGCCAAATCGAAGGATCACTCGGGTTTACCGAAGCGATGTCACTATTTGACGATTTTCAGGAGTAGACAGACGATGGTAGGACACAGCGTTAAGAAGACAGCAATTGATCTATGAAAAAGACAAAAACATGGCAGACAGAATAATCAAAAACAATTTTTGATTTATTTTTATTTATTTTCAGTATTTTACAACTTTATATAAATACAAAATAGATTGTTGCACACAACTTGAAGCTCACAAAATAAGCAGTCCAGGAAAAAATAGACATACCTTTTTTTTTATGTATGTATGTATATAACGACACATTTTTGGTAAATTACCCATTAATCTGAGTTGTAAAACTAGAAAGCACTTAATATATTAAGTGCTTCTGTGTTTTTATCGTCTGTAAAGTCTTGTTAAAAATCAAAATAACATTTAAATGTTACAGCTCCTTTATATTAAAAAAAAAAAGCAATTTTACATCAATTACTGCTGTTTTCATAAAAATCCGATCTAGGAGAGTTTTTATGTTGTCATATGAATTTAAATCAAAATGACCACTAGACTATACAACTAAAAAAATCTTCGAAATATTTTATACAATTTCGAAATCAATAACTCAATGTGAGAAAAAATTACATTACCTTCCTTTTCAGAAAGGAGAGAGAGTTAAAATCAGTATGTGGTTCTCTATAACTTCTCTCGTTACAACTTTCATTAAAAAATATAAACAAGTTTTGCTTCAAAAAAAAGCTTCATATTTACATTACAAAAGACACAGTTTTTATACAATATCTCATCCTTATTGAGCCATTATAGATAAAAAAAAAATCGGCGACTCTCAAATTAGAAATTAAAGACTTTAAAACAATTTATAATAGGTGCACTAAGTCCATAAAACATCTAAAAGAAGCTTTTGAAGCAATTGAAAGGTAGGCTAAGCTGACGGGCATTGTGATCAACAAGAAAATATATGTATGGATATATATACTATTAATCTTACCTACCATGAAATGGGGGATTACAGATTTGAAACAGTTTACTTTTATTGAATTTCTATCCAAAATAAATGAAATAGTTAAGTAATTTTAGCTGCAATTAAGAAGAAATGGATTGAAAAATCTATTAAAATCTCACATTATATCAAGATAAAACTGTTATTGTAGAAAATCCTTAATAGTTTGGTCTGACTTATGCTGCCCAAACTATATTTCATTTGAGTATTGTACCATTATTGCAGGCCTATAAATTGACTATTTAATAGAGTATATATCTCAAACAATTTATGTCAATATTAGAGAGTTTTTGCATACCGTATTTCGTACGTCCGTTAGCTTTTTCTCCCTAGCGCGCATGCTCATAGGAAACATTATTACAGATACGCATACGCAATTTCCTATGAGCATGCGCGCTAGGGAGAAAAAGCGAACGGACGTCCAAAATACGGTATGCAAAAACTCTCTAATATCTGTATTGTTGAATGGGAATAAAGTATATAAATCATATGGATATTCATATTTTAGATCATATGGATATTTATATCATATTTATGGATCATATGGAGTTGCAACATCTGAGTGGCTGTTTCGCACATGCACCAAGAACTTTTATTTAGTTGGCGTCAAATAATTTCATTGTCATCTGCTGTTTCATGAGTGTGGTCTCATAATACATGAGTGTGGTCTCATAATACGAACGCACAATCTGTTGAAGCCGATGAGTATTTTCGAAAACAATTTATCTGAAGACCACGTCGCTGATGATGGGGGAACTGTCTCTCTTTGGACTGGGACCTCCTGAAGAAGTTCCAGGTGGCCCTCCGCCTCTTGTCCTTGGAGAAGGGGTTCGAGTTCTGGCGGAGGTGCACCCGGTCCCCGGAGCTGAGGGTGGAGGCGGTGGAGGCCGGGCTGCTGGCGGAGGAGGAACCGTTGCTGCGGGGGTGGAGGTAGTCGTGGTCGATGGGGGTGACCACCTTCAGAGTGAGTTCGTTGCCAGATTCCCGGATCACTTTCACCACCTCCTCGTGGCCCATCCATTTGGTGTCTGTATTACCAATGTGAACGATGAAGTCGCCTTCCTTCATACCAGCCTCCTGAAAGTGAAGGAATAGGATCAGTGATAACCTGAGTGATCTCTCTGTTATGTATTGATTAATATTTTTAAAGATATTGTCTGGTTGACATGAATTTTATTTTGTGTATGACGCAAATTTTTGTATTATGTTTAAAAATCTTTTTTTCAGATATAAACGGGCATCACCTGATATAAAATTAGTATTGACGACATGCTATTATTTGTATTGTTGAAGTAACATAGGGAAGTTTTTTTTTTATATATAGTTTGCTTAATTTTTCACAAAAACCAATGTTCTCGGATATAAATGTGTGATTAATCAATTATGCAATAAGACAAAAAGAAAAAAAAATTCCTTATTCACATAGTTGCCTAGTTATCAAATGCTGTAGTTGAATAAGCTTCTCCAACAAAAGGTTCTGATAAATCCAAAATCACAAATGCTATTGATTCTTCAAGTCTAGTTTCCTCTCATTGATTTACTATTATAGATTTTTAAAAGTTAAAGAGGGTGTATTCATGTAACAAATATGACTAGCAAATTTCATGCAGTTATTATTTATAAATGAGAATATCCTTTTTTTTAAATAGCTTATACACTTCACTATTCGTATTTTTTCTGTAAATAACCATAAGAGTTTGCATCAAATTTTCCACCTAAAATCTATTTTTAGAAATTGGCTAGGTGGAAACTCTCTTAAATACATAAAACCCAAGTTTTGAAGTATATATAAAAATAGGACTATTTTTTCTTGAACAAAAATGGATCTCAAAATAATTAGCAATCAATGAATAATAATTATAATTATTTTCTTTCATTTCTATGCTAATTTATTTTGAAGAATTAATTCTTAATTGAGATCATAATAAAAATAATTGGAATTTTAATAATGAAGGACCATTAAATACAACATTTATATTTTAATAGGTCATTAAACATCATAATGTTTAATGACTATAAAATTACATTTTTTACTATAATCATAATGTGAAATAATAATTAATAAGCATAGTCATTAAATATAATAGTTAAAATAGACAGTTAAAATTTTCTAGTATTTTATTGGCCTCTTAGTTACATAATTAATTGGATTCTTCCAGCCAGATTGATTACTCTTCAAAAGTTTAATTATCCTCCAAAATTTTCCATATTTAATTTTTTTTGTTTTGTTCTAATGCAGCTGGCAAACACTTAGACAGCTTGGTCTTGGATGCCTTAAGGCAAGCGCTGCACAGACGTTACTCACTTCGCATTACCCAGGGGGCGCGTGTAACTTGAAGATACGGACACAGAGTAACAATGCCCCCGCAACGCTCTACGATCCTATTAGGAATTTAATATCACATGTGTAAAATTATCAGATATTGTAAATGTAAATTTCGACATAACATTGGGCTTAGTAACAGGATTCTTCAGTTACAAGACACTGTATAACATTAGATTCACAATGAAATGCATCTAAAAGACGACTCACCTGCGCGATGCCTCTATTGTCGATGGCTGCCACGATCACCGGCGCATCCCCCCGTACACTGAATCCGAAGTTCTCTTCAGCATCCTTCCTCAAGTGGACCACTCTGGCAGCTGTCCATTGTCGGCGAGCACTGAACACCTTCAGAGGACCCTGTGGAACACGGACACTTTTAGCACATGGATATTGGAACACATATGACGAATGGAATTATTTCTGTGATAACCCCATCAGAAAAACCAACAATTCCATTTTGTAATAATTTCGGCAGATCAATAACAATCCAAAATCAGATTATTACAAATGATTTCAGCCCAACCATGGCTAGGCCGATTGGAGTACTAATATAGGTTAAGTGGCGATTCTTCAGAAGAAGAAATTATAAATTAAATTCCAACCAGTGAAAAGTGGTTGGATCATTGTTGGGATTTAATTTCATTAACCAATTTGGTTTTAACTAGTTTGGTTATCATAGTTGGGATTTAACTTCTCGGATTAACTTCTGCTGCATTCTGGCGATACGTTTTGCTGTTGTCGGACTGACTGCAAAGGAAATGTCCTAATTTTATTCATTGTTATTTAACACAAATATGAACTGCTCATTCTTAGAAAGGCAATCTTAGACGCACACAACTCACCCAAACAAAGAATGAAGTCTAAAGAGATTTCTTAAACTACATATTATTTTCACTTTAACATCAAAAATAATTACTTTATAGCATTCATTTGAATCTTTACCAAAAAAATAAATAAATAAAACAGTTGTACAACATTAATGATAATCTATTGAAATAGTTCTTTTAAAATTCCATTGGATGAAATTTTTCATATTAATAATATGAAAATATTTAATTAATAATAAGTCCCCCCATTTTTTTTTCGAATGCAGCTTGCAAATACTTAGACAGCTGTCCTTTATACTTTAAGGCAAGTGCCGCATCGACGTTCACTTAACACCAGGAGGTGCGTGTAGCTTGAAGATAAGTTACGGACGCGGAGTAACACGTAACGTTCTATGATCATGATAGACCGGGACCTACGGTTTAAAGTGGATTCCGAACCGCTACAAACATCCAATCTACCGCCGGAACTCGAACCCTGTGGTGCCGAGCGCCAGTCACTCGGCCATCAGGCTCCAAAAAATATAACTGTATAATTTAAAGAATGCTAGCGATGTTTTATAAAAAAGAAGCACATAAATAATGGAATATTATTATACTGCTTAATATATTTCCTGCTTCCATAGTTTTAATTTAAAATAAAGATTATTTGTTAACTTTTCAAAAAAATAGAATTAAAGATAGTTTTTAAAGTAGCAAAAATATATTTATTTGCCAATTACAAGACTTTTTATATAAAAAAAAAAAAAAATCAAATTTATTTATTTGTTTCAAAATAATAATCCTTGAAGAAGTACTGTATCTGAACTGTGAAAGAAAAGATTAATAAAATTATAAATAAGTAAAATGTTTTTACCAAATCATGAAAGAGATCTTCAACATTGTATTCACTGAATTCTGGTGTCATCAGTGTCAATTGATATTTGGTAGCAGCTGCAATACAATAAGAAACACTTACATATACCCTAAATATAAAATTAAGATTTTAAAATATAAAAAAAAATAATAATACAGGTAATTTATGGGTGGCATTACTATAAAAAATCTTTAAATAGGGCGAATAAAATATAAATCATTTAATGCTAAGTCTAGATCATGAGAATAACAAATAGAGACGCCATACGTTTATCGCTTTGCCTGACATAATAACTACTTTTTGAAATCAGTATCCAGATAAATGTAAACGACAAAAAATAGTTGCTCATGAAAAATGATCACCATTAATTATTATTTTGTTAGGTTCAATTATTACCTCCTTGGCTGGTATTTGGACGATTTTGATCTTTAATTTTGAAGCCTGGGCAGCTTGGGCATTGCTAGCTCGTTGGGTTTCGGAATGTGACAGATTCTTGACGAAAACTTGACGAGTGATGCTGAACCAAAAACCACCCCGTTAACGTCGGATTCGAAAACTCGACAAGTGATGCTGAATCAAACACTTACGCTTCTAAGTAGGGTATGGGCACGATAAATCTGTAAGCCCGAATGTCGTTCAGTCTAGTTTGAGGAAGAACGCATGAAAATTTAACCAGACAGGGAATATTCATTCAAAATGGGCGCACAATTGAATGTACAATAAACTATGCTTCTAAAAAAAAAAAAAAAAAATTTTTTTTTTTTTTTACTAAAAATTCTCGGTAAATTCATATACTTTTAGGTTTTAACTGTGAGCCTTGGATTTCTGAACTAAAGAGGATTGATTCAAAACTGGACAAACGATGCGTATTAAAGGATTCCTTATGTATGTCGCGGATCTCTAGGGAGGAATGTCTTTTGAAGATGCCTGGGTTTGAGTCAGCGGGTAGAAAAGTGCAATAAAAGACCAGCTTTAGAAGTGATGTAAGTGCGGAGATGTAATATGAGTGCATCGCAATCCCAATGTTTTACCCTATGTTGCGCTGAACCTGCTACACCCCTGACGTTCAAGTGGCAAAATGATCTTAGATGAAAGTGTCCGGTATTTGAAAACAACAGTTCAGAAAGCCGATGCAAAAACCCTGAATTGTTTCCATTTAATGCTTTATATTAGGAGCCAACTCACCCTGTATGGGCGGCGCGTCCAGAATCTCCTGAAAGTCGTCCTCCTGCTCGCACTGCGCGTACCTGTCCAGGGAGGCGTCGTGCGCCGTACGCAGCCTCTCCTGCAGGTTGTCGATCTGCCTCAGCTGGCGGCACATGCGGTGCAGCCGGAGGGCCTCCTCGTGCAGCAGTAAGGAGGCGCGCAGGTGGGCCTTGCCTGCAAGGGAAGAACGATAACAACAACATGTAAAGTTTTTAAAATGTATAGAGTTACAATAATTCTCTACATCTCTATTTTTTAAATAAGGAATTTACAAGATAAAAAAATTGTGGCACAGAGCGCCAGAACACTTGTCACTAGACCATCAGGCTTCGATTTACTCACACACACACACACACACACAAAAAAAAAAGGGTGCTCACCCAGCTGCCTCCTCTCCTCCGTGGTGTGGGGCACTCTGATGTCGATGCACGTGGAGCTGTTGTTGGCATCGGGGCTGTGCACGTATTCCAGGTAAGTTGCCACCTCCTTTTCAATCTCGCCTGCAATTCGAAAGAGACATTTAGAAACGCCTTCAAAGCACAGTAAAGACCTGACCATCATTATTTTTGCATCATATTATAGCTTGTGCTACTACTACTGCTACACCACACCACATCACCGTGCCTAGAGCTGAGTTACCCTTTTACAGTTTAGGAGTGATGTGGCTGAGAAGAAGTGATTGGACTCTGTGACGCTCTACGGTCATATGAGACCAGGACCTACGGCTTAAAGTGGATTCCGAACCACTACAAACAACAAAGGCACCACCGGGACTCGAATCCGAAACCTATGGTACCGAGTGTTAGCCACTCGGCCATGAGGCCCCTATAATAGCTTGTGCGTTGGAATTATGCTTTCTTATATATAGACTATCTAGAAAAAAATATTTGACAAGATTTCTCAACTTGTCACACTTACCATTGTGTTCCAGTAGTCCCACTGCAGCATAGTGATGCCCCAGAGCCCTATAGTGTTCCGACTTCACAAGGAGCAGACTTATCCAAGAGTAGGGCACATAGTCTTTCACGGAACTGCTGCTCATCACTTGGTGCACGGTGCGGTACACGCACGACACCTGCAAAACACACGAACGGTCATTATGGATGAAGGTGGATCTTTTAAAACCAGTTGACAGTGAAGAAGCACTTTCAGTTAAAAAAAAGACAAAGGATTTGTATTTTTTTTTTTCAAAGAAGATTGGTCAAAATGAAAAACAAAAGAGGACACACTACGAGGGGGATTGTAAATCCTTTGTAGTCCTTTCTGCCATATATTAAAAGAATTGAGTCAGTTATTGTTCTAAGCAAAATTCACCAGTTTTCTTAGTTTTGAACACCAGTGTGCAACTGTATTTGCTAGTGGATAGAAAAAACTGGGAATGAGGCTGTAGATGTACCAAAAGGCCAAATTAATAATTAATTGCGGTTAATAACTATGAAAAATATATTCTTCTTTAATTGGCTCAACAGTCCCATGGGGGGACAGAGTAGAGATGTCAGCTGCACTCTTTCTCCCTCTCCCATTATCGGTTCCAAAGGCTAACAGGCTTTAAAAAAAAAAAAAAAAAAAAAAAAAAACCTTGCAAAGTCCAAAGTCTATCGTAAGGGTCAACCAGTCCTTGAAAGGAGGACCTATCAGCTTCAAGGTTACAGCTTTTGGGGAGAACGCATGGCGGATCCTTACTAACCTCAAAGAAATTGTATTACGTAATGCAAATTATAATTCATACACAGTCCGTGAAAGTGATCAAATAAGTTCTGTTCTTACCTGTTCTGCTTCTTGCGCCACTTCTAGACAATTTTGCAGGCCCAAATTTTCCACTCCAGGGATCAACTTCTCGAATAAACACTCCCTCGCCTGGGCCTGAAATGCAAAGTTATTACTTTTTTTATACATCACTATTTTTTTGTGCAAATGAATAATATTCAATGAGTACTCCTCATACCAGCATGAGTTGTATGAGTGTGTCCAGTGTGTCTGGAGAGAGGTCCATGCTGGGAGCATTACTGAAGTTGTCCCTTATGTACCGGAACATACCGGCCGCTCTTAAGAAGTTGTCTACAGCAGCATCCACTCCGGTACTGTTCAGACGATCCTTTCAGGGATAACAAATAAATATACTACAGATAAAAAAACCTGTTTGGTTGAACTTATGAAATGCTCGATGAGAGAAAATAATTAAAAATTAATAGTTTAAAAAAACTAAAAAATACGCTTTTAGAGTTAATCAATCTAAAAAGTAAAAAATAATTGTTAACATAAGAATAAAATGACTGACGAGAAAATGAATGTCACTGTTCTAAAAGCGTGGGGTGCTTGTATGACATTTTAAAATTAACTCTGCATTTCTGAGTGAAACTAGTGAAAAATTATAACCATTGATATTGAGCACCCCACGCTTTTAGAACAGTGACATTCATTTTCTCGTCAGTCATTTTATTCTTATGTTAACAATTATTTTTTACTTTTTAGATTGATTAACTCTAAAAGCGTATTTTTTAGTTTTTTTAAACTATTAATTTATTTTTTACTTTTTAGTCTGATTAACTCTAAAAGCGTGTTTTTTTTTTAGTTTGCATGAAAATTATATATTTACAAGAATAAAATAAGAAAAAGTAAAATTAAGGAATAAAAATTTAAAAGTTTATGAGAAATACAAAAAGATAAATACAATGCAAATAAAAATTAATGAAAAAATACTAAAAAAGCTAAGTACAATACAATTAATATAAGCAAAAAAAAGAATAATATAAAAAAGTTGGAATATACTACAAAGTAGAGTAATTGCTGCTAGAAAGGATGACTAAAGTCTAGGTCTGGTGCAAATTATGCAGAGACGGTACCTTGGCCGATTATCCGCTAAGTTTATATACTTTTTGCCCACCGAAATTTTCGGCCAATAGGAAGAGCGCAATTCGACATGATCGCACTCCTATGTCTTTGAGATCCGCCTCTTTTTAGCCACGGAAATTTTCGGCCAATAGGAAGAGCGCAATTCGATCGCGGATATTACTGAATTTCTACCCGGGGTGAAAGAAAGCTGGGCAACGGGCGTACCGGTTATGATGTTCCTTGGTGGTTTTAAGAATCACAAAACCTCCACATCTTAAATTAATTGAAACATTAGCATAAATTGTAGTTTCTTAAATTAATGAATAGAAGTAATTAAAAATAAATAAATGAATTTAAAATTTAGGAAAAACATCTGCTTGAGAACAATTAAAGCATGAGATCAAAAAAGCTAAAGCTATCGGTACAATTAAGAGTTCGTTGACGATGCCCAAAAATAAAAAGGTTAAAGTTAAAAAAAATGAGAATTTTAAGATAAAAGTAAAATAAAACAAAAGGAATTAAGATTAAACAAAATAAGTATTGTTTGATCAGTTGACTGACTCGCCAGTAGATGGCGCCATCAGTCCCAACATCGAGCCCAAAAAGTGAGTTACATACAAACATACATACATACATACAAACATACAGGTGAAGCTAATAAAAGCGTATTAATTAGTTTAATCGCTATTCTTTTTTGTTCATTTTGACATAAAAGTGACAATGTTCGTGAAATAAAATCATAGTTATCAGAAATTATAGCAATTTATAGAGCAGTACTTGTGTGTAATGTGGAACAAGATATTTTACAGAATCAATGTCGTTATATTTCTACTCAAATGCTTCAAGACTTACCTGTTTGGCAGCGATTTGTGTGTAGAGTGCAGCAATGTTGAAGAGAACGCTAGCTTTCTCGAAAGCTATGGTCTTCTGAGTGCTAGGTACACCCGTCAGGGAATCGAACCTATAAAATTGAAAACTTTATGAAGTCACTAATTTTCTGATTTACAAATGGGAGAAATTAAGCGAAAGAAAATATAAATCTTAACGACTTGTTCAATGGGAATTTAATTGCAAACTTACCACTCGAAAAATATTCCCATATTTCTGTGCGGTGGGAAAAACCGCCTGTCGATGTAATATAACAAATTGTAGTAACCGAACAGAAGTTTGACACCGTTGTGGTCTCTCGTCGGCGTCCGAACAGCCTGAAAAGTAGACAATAAAAACTATTAAAAAAATCTTATTTTTAATTTTAATTATTTTATTATTTATAATAAAAATAATTGTTATTAATTATTATTAATTTAATTATTTATTTTAATTAATCTACATTTTTTTAAACTTATATCTAATCAATAACTATCATTCATGTTTTAAATTCTGATTAAAGTGATTCACAATATTTTTATAAATAATATGAAAGTGAATTTTATCAATTTATTTTAAAAGCATTGTACGTCTTAATTATTTTTTTCATTTCGCTTTACATCAGTGCTTCGCATATGCCACTAATCACCTATCAGAGGGGAGGGGTGAAAAAGGCAGTGGATTTTATGGGGTAACTGCCCCGCATTTGCGTGCCGTATGGGAGAAAACGGGTAAATTTCTCGAGTGGCTAACGCTTTGGAGCTCGGTACCACAGGTTTCGGGTTCGAGTCCCGGCGGGGCCATGGATGTTTGTAGTGGTTCGGAATCCACTTTAAACTGTAGGTCCCGGTCTGTTTAGCCTAACGTGTGCACAAGATGACCGTAGAGCGGCAAACCAAACTAAACCAAACCATAAAGCTGCATGGCTATAGATAGGGAGACACTTTGCGCACATCTATACAAACGCATTCATACATGCTAAATGTGCACATTACCATTGCGTCATGAGATGGACCTTAAAAGTATGGCCCATAAGAGGATCCAACTCATGACCTTCACATTATTAGCAAGATGATCTAACTAACCGAATTAATGTGCCGGCTTCAGTATTATTCAAACTGATTTTATTTTCCTGTTATTAAATTATTCTCATTAAATTACCAATAAATCTATTAATCCTTTCAAGTCTATTTATTATTTAAACTGTAAATGATAGCTAATTTAAAATTAATGCGCATTTGATTTTAAAAAAATAGTTTTTTCTATTTAAAAAGACCATATATATTTTTATGTCATAAACATACCAGAAATATTATTTTATTTACGATTAAATTTGAATAAAGTGCAAATATTCTATATGTGAACTTTTTAAAAATTTGTACCCATAAAAATAAACATGATGATATTTTCTTAAATTTACTATTATTAAAATACGAATTTAAATTTCAATTAAAACTTATTCAGCAAATTATCAACATAATTTACCTGTCGTATGTCCATGAATTCTTTAATGGCTTTTTCGTATTTACTACATTCTTCACTATAGTGTTCTAATATAAAGTCCTGAAAATAATAACAATATTAGGAATTAAATTACAACAATAAAAGTAATAAATAATACATTGATTTCACTACTTGTATTCATATAAAATTAATCTTTGAGCATTAATAAAGCCAGGAGAGACTAGACCGTTGCGTTAAAAAATTTTATCACAGTCATTTGTCTTAAATGTGGATCGCTGATCTATCAAAATCTGCTTTTCACAAATTTTAAAACTTTCTTTCCAGATGAAAGAACAAACGAAATCTTTTATAAATGAGTACAAAATTATTTCCAATAATATCATGGCGTAACTAGATACAAAATTTGAAGTTGAAGTTAATATATATATTTTTTTTAAATTCAATTATACAGGTACACATTGAAATATATGTAAATAAAGTTTATTTTAGAATGGCCTGAGAAAATTGATTGCCAAGAATGTGATTAAAAGGAAGAAAAACAAAGTTGTATGTTTAAGTATGAAAATAAAAGTCATTTATATTTTGTTTGCATACATAATTTTCGTAAAAGAGTGCTCTTACTTTGAATATATCTCTAAAATCGATTTCTTTAGTTTCTTTGAGTCCTAAAGGAATCATTGGCACCACCTGAGTATTGCTGTAAAAGAGAGGAAAAATTCTTTATCTTACATCAAATATAGAAAACACACACATATATATATATTACTAGCAGAACCCGGCATACGTTGTCCTGCCAAAAATTAAAAAAAAAATGCATTGTAGAAAATTACATATCGCGAATATATTCCAATATCATACTCATTTTCATGGATACCGTTTGAATGGCATATAAGATGAAATGCTGCAGCACCCTCTGGTGGCCAGTAACACTAAAGTGGATAGCTCGAACCTTTTTTCCATACTCGAATACATATTGTTACCCATTTTCACAGCGATTGGTTGATTGGTATAGAAGTTGATATACAATAGCACCATCTGGTGGTGACTTACAACAAAGCGGATAGCATAAAAACATTCTCCATGTTTTGTCAAACACACGCAAAAAAATTTCATCAACATCGGTCTAGCCGTTTAGGGGGAGTTCAGTGATAAACACACGTACAGAAGAATTATATATATATATATATATAAAGATATTACGAGAGAGTGAGAAGGTACCTTTTGTTCTGGTATATGTTGACGGAGCTGTTGAGGTCGGCCAGCTGCTCCTTGAGTAGCTGCAGGTTGGAGTTGACGAAGCTCAGTTCCAGGGCGACGTTCTCGCGCAGCTTCTTGTTGGTCGTCACCCTGACAAAAGGGAAGTGATGAAAAAACTTTTAATTTCGTACATATTAAACAATTTTTCAAAAAATATGTTAGGAATTTTATTTATCAATTTATCTTTCTCTTTTCTGGTTTCCCTTTCTGCCATTTTTTTTCTCCCTTTTTTGTCTTTTTTTTTCTCACAGTTACAGCATACAGAATGCATTTAGTATAGTACTTTTCTTAAAGTAAATATGTACATTTTTGTAACAGCCCTTTTTAAGACAGTCCAGCTATTATCCGCTTATTTTGAAAATCAGGAATTATAGCCTATAGGCTTTCACCTGTTCTATTATAAATAATCGATTTTGCAAAACATACAAAATTTTAACACGAAATCTAGTATTCTTTTTTTTTTTTTTTTTTTTTTGCATATCATAATTTTTTTAAATTTCTATTTTGTTTAGTTTTTAACCGTAGTTGTTTTTAACAGTCTAGAAACACTTCGATATGTTGAGAGTTTACTTTAAAATTAACACTTTGGTAGGAGAGCGATATGAAGAGAAATATGACTTAATATTGGAGTTAGTATCGATATTCCACTTAACTATATATATATTGAAAATTAACAAAGCGTTAGGTAAAGAAAAGGATAAAATTTTTGTTGTTATTAAGCATGGGTGGGGCTCGTGTTACACTTATATATGATCTAAACAGCCCACCGAGGAGTCATGAAAGTAGGATAATTTTTTTCCGAGTGGGTCGTTTAGAAGTAATTGTCCCACATTTGCGTATCGTATGGGAGAAAAGTTGGTTAACTCTCACCAAGAAGCTTGACCAAAGACGATTTACATATGAAGTCACAATCACCATATATTCTGCTACTTTCTGTAAGCAGTGACTGCAATACACTCAACCAGAGGATTCGAGTCCGCAATCTAGCTGTATACATTATCACTAAAGCCACATTCACACCAAAGCATTGAGCGGGAGGCTTGAAGCGTCGACCAAAACAAGTTTTAACATGTCACGTATAAAGCTTGTGATTGGTCGACGCTTCATGCTTTGGTGTGAATGCGGCTTACGAGCAGTGTAACTGCAGGCTTACTGCACGAGTCAGACAATACTAACAGTGAGTCCATTTGTGGATGTTATGAATGAGTAAAATCACGAAAGCTAATTAGAAGCAATATTCCAACTATGGTGAAGACTTTCTTGTCGAAGTACTTTTTATTTTATTTAAAGAAATTCTAATTAAACAGTTACGAATTTCGAACCATGAATTTATTCAGGTCCAATTAAAATTAAAATACAGAAGTTTTTAATGATTATTTTTGTAAAAAAAAAATCATTAAAAACTTTCGTATTTTGAATTATTATTATTTTTTTTTTTTACATAAATAATAGTTACAATTATACATCACAATTTTTTAAAATAATATTTCATTATAAATATATTTGTAACAAGTAAACAAAAAAAATTAAGTAACAAATTCTGGATAATTAACTAGATGTTTTACAAATTTTAACTACACATCTATATGAAAGCATGATGATTACAATTTAACTTTCCTACAAAAAATGTAAGTAATTTATACTATTATGCTATATATTTTGAAATTATTGCTAACAAATAAATATTAGACAATATTCTTAAATAAAGAGGGAGAGCAAAAATTACCATATTTTAATATTTAAAATATGACCCATAGATGGCAGCACTGCAAATAATCGACTCTTTCTCCACTTTACTTATGTATAATACTTGCGATATTCTCTTATTTATATATATTTAACTCCGAAATAAAATGTTCATATAAAATAAATTTACTACAAAATAGTTTAAATTTATACAAATTAAAAATCAAATTTATTTTAAGCGATGCATAAAATGTGTGGTTGATTCCACTTGTGAACAAAAATTGTATAAAATTCTAATATCTATATTTATGCATACTTTACTACAGTATTTATTATATATATGCATTAATTTACTACAATGAAAACAGATATATGTATTATCTGCCTTACTTTACTATAATTAAACAGATATATGCATTACGTATATGCACACATTACTTAAGTACAGTTAAACAGATTATTCTTCTAAACTATACTGATAATTCCTCAAACACTGAAATCCAGGTCAAAAGAACATGCAAGCATTCAGTAAAGTTAACCAACTCATAAACTAAATCAAAATTAAACGAAAATTTGGATTTTTCTAAGTTTCGAACAACGCGTAAATTATTTGAAAATCATAAAAATTCTTCAATTATAATTAAATTACTTGTTATATCGTGCATTTATAATATATTTCGCATTAAAAAAAAGTCACAAAATTGTAATAACAGTCAGTTTTACACTTTTTTTTCTCTCAATAAGCGCGACATAACTGTATTATGATTTAATTTTTCAATGAACATTTAATTTCTGAGTTAATATTTTCCTAACAATTAATATTTAAAATAAATTTTTATTTTAAAGATTTAAATAACTTCAATCATTCATAAAAAGTTACCGAATACAAAAACAAGGCTTTTGTTTAGGTGTTCATCAGAGCCTCGTGTCTCCACCACTAACAAGCTAAATCAGCGTTGCTTAGCAACGGATAATTTGTAATCAAGATGTAGGAGGTTAGGAACGCTTACGCAAGCATTTAACTATTGAGATATTGTAAGACATATACAAAGCTAAAAACATGTAATCAAGAATGATGATTGAATAAATATGAGTATTAAATAAGAGCATAGATTTATTCTTTTGGTATATTAGAATAGAAAAGTGTGAACATTAGAGTTTTGCTTAATTCTTACACCAATGACAGTACACGAGTAGACAAGACTTCGATTCCTGTTAGTAGTAGGTTTTACAGCTCTTTCAAAACTGAGTAGCCTACAATTGGATGTTGCGATTATTGACAGAGCTCAGTGGGTGTTTTTCCGAGTTTTCTTTTAACTGCATGTTGTATATATAAGGAATTGAGTGTCTAATATTCAATGGTCGAGTGTCTGGCGCTCGATGCCACAGGTTTAGGGTTCGCGTCCCGGCTGTGCCATGGATGTGTGTAGTGGTTCGAAATCACTTTAAATCGTAGGTCCCGGTCTAATATCACAGTAGAGCGTCACAGAGCAGGTGAGAAGTCTGTTGCGATTATTGGCAGAGCTCGGTGGGTGTTTTCCAAGTTTTCTTTTAACTGCATGTTGTATATATAAGGAATTGAGCGTCAGACTTCTCCCCTACATCATTCCCAAACTGTACAGGGGGCACTCAGCTCTAGGCATAGTGATGTGATGTGATGTAGTGTAGTGTAGTAGCGCGGGACGGGCATTCCTTGAGTAATCTACTTATGGATGGTGGGAAAAAGGCAGTTTCTGGTCACCCGTAAGTAGAAGTTTGACTTGACTCCTTGTAGCAGAATAAGGTGGATATTACCTTCCGGGAGGACTTAGAACAACCCCGCATTTGCGTATCGTACGGGGGAGAAAACCCGGTGAACTCCCACCAGGTTCTCCGAATCCCGACGCAAGATGCTGAACATCCCAAACGCCATCGCCATTTTTTTAAAACAATGTTTACAGCGAAGCCACCAGCGGATTGAACCTCCGTCTTAATGCTCATGGGCGCAAGTTGCCACTAGGCCATGAGTAGAACATTAAAAGGAAGTTATTTTTTGAAAAGCATTTCATTTTTTCACAAATTCATCAAGACTTTTCATAATATACATTTACAGAGGTGAAAAAAGTTAAGCTTTATTTAAAAAAAAATATAATTCATTTTAAAAAAGTAATAATTAAAATTCATTGTTATTACACAAATAAATTTAAATAAATTATCTTTCAATAAATCAAGTAATTTTACTAGTAAAATTTATTAATCTAAAATTTATTATTACTTATATATTTTTTTCGAATTAATAAATTCTACAACTGTTTATTCATTTTGCTATTCACTATAATATTACACGTTAAAAAAATGGACTTTTAAAGTGGAAAATGGAATATTTTAAATAATAACAAAAATAATATGTAATGCCATTTATATAAAAAAAAATGGAATATTTTAAAGGTCAATACTCAATCCTCTAACATCAAGTTTCCAAGGAAATTCCACACATTCTTTGCATTAACAAATATTAAAAAAATTAAATAGAAATAATTTTTAAAGCATTAAGAATAATTAGATTGTTTGAAAATTCTTGCTAATAAAATAAGTTATAGTGTGCAGGTTGGGCAACCAGGTTGTAACTGGGTGTGGTTCGGTTGAGATACCTAAGGCACAAATTTGAGAACTCTTAGCTTTATTGACACACGCACAAATGCCCCACACATATAATATTTAACGCATTTAAAGACAGATAATAGATTCGTGAAAGGACTCCTCTTATAATCCGAAACTCGGCTACGCGCAGAGTGAGCGAAATATACTTTCTCTCCGGGTGAGTCTGTGGATCAAGTAATGCGCCGGGATGCGCTAAATATATTTTCTCTTCGGATGAGAGAATGTAACCTAAACGTTTCTCAGCGAAAGTACAGGTTGCGCTGTGCTTCATCTACGGTGAGAGTCTCGAGGCCGACTGACCCTTTCTCCTGAATGCCAAAGGAGATTATATATATATATATATATATATATTACACTTGTCAATAAGAATCGACGACTTTTAGATGTGACCCTATCATAAATTTAAATATCACTTACTTTACAAATGCTTTTTTTTTCCACTTAGGTTCAAGAATAAAACCTGATTTTTTATGAAAACAACACAATTCTACTAATTACATGGAACTGAAAATTATTCCTAAAACCTGTTTCAGTGATCAACCTATAATTTTAATTAAAAACATTCCCAACACGTTTATATGCGAAATAATTCGAAGTAATTAAAATGCTCGACCTTTTAAACATTGAGAAAATTTCACCATTTCAAATATATTTCACGAGTATTCAATGCATTTCTCAATAAGTAAACAACGTTTAATGCAATCGTTAGAACAAATAAGTTATCTGCTTTTGTTTTTTTTAGCCTCATTTCGGCGAATTTCTCAATGGCGGAAATTTTAGGAAGGGAAAAACTATCTACTCCTCAAACAAAGATGCAATAGATCAAAGCATTATTTTCTCAAGCAGATAAAATATATTGCCCAAGAAAAAAGGTATTTTTTTTTAAAGAAAAACTTCCTAATAATACATTACTATAATTTTCAATAAGTATTTTTTAATTTGGGACCTGATGGCCAAGTGACTAGCGTTCTGGCGCTCGGTGCCACAGGTTTTGGGTGCGCGCCCAGTCGATGTTGTGGATGTTTGTAGTGGTCCGGAATCCACTTTAAACCGCAGGTCCCGACCTAATATGACTGTAGAGCATTGGTTTTAAGTCTGACAATCCTACCCCTTAAAAAGAAAATTCTCGTGTCTTAAATCTGTGATGGAATCTATGGCCTACCATGAGGCTGTTGCGCCAATGAAGAAGAATCATATAATTAAAAAGTGTTATTATTTTTTTTTTGAAGGATATAAACATTATTTTAGTATCCATTAAACAAAGCTGAAATGAAATATGTTTTGCAATAATTTTTTGTTCAGTTTTTCTAATGAAAATATATATATATATAAAATCTTTTTTTTTTTTAAGAGTTTGACGTCACTTATCAATTTTGCGCCACGTCTCGTCACACAATTACGTCCTAGAGTGACGTAAGAAATGTCTCTGCGATCCAAGCTGAAAAGCAGAGACACGTCTGATTTTCTGATAACACAAATGTAGAATGGCGACGTTGTGTTAATTAATATACTAGAATGAAAATATGTCATTATTATAATGTTAAGAGCTATTTTAACTTACATTCAATGCATAATGATGTGTTTTTCACATTACAGAAAATAACTCTATTGCGAACATTATTAAAAAATAAAGTAAAAAATGGGTTAATATTTGTTTTTATACAAAGCTATTTTAAATGGAGTTCATGTCCGACGCACAAGAGAATGAATACATCAATAGGAAAACAAGCGTTACAAACATACTTATTTAATACGCAATGAGGATATGAATTCTTTCATCTGAAATATTCTTTTTCTTAAGGTATCAATGTTTTAAAACAATCAAAATACGCAGGATGATTATAATACTACTAATAATAAATACACAATTTTGACATGACGCACTTTTAATATTAACATGATGTTTACTCATTATATATTTTAAACAGTAAAAATAGTTTAACCATTTTTTTTGTATATAATATGTGTTTTTCTATTCAAATGTTACACTTATAAATTTTAGGTGTTTATTAAGAGTTGAAAACAAAAGTATCTTAAGTTTTCATCATCATTGGCGCAACAACAACATGATGGATCAAGGCCGTCTGCCTACTGGCGGAGGGTTGTCAGCCCTACGCCCAACAGTCATATTAGACCGGGATCCACAATTTTAAGTGGATTCCGACCCAATACAAACATCCATGGCACCGTCAGGATTCGAACCCAAAAACTGTGGCACAGAGGGCCAGATTCTTAAATTTTACTGATATAAATGAAGTGATACAAGACCCGACTCGTAGCTCAGTGGCAACGCGCGTTGCTGGTGAGCATTAGGGCTGAGGTTCAATCCGCTGGCGGCATTGTTGTAGTCACTGTTTCAAAAAACGAGCAGACTCGATGGCGTTTGGGATGTTCAGTATCTTGCCTTGTGAATCGGACTACCGGGTGTAGGAGTTTTCCGCGTTTTCTCCCATACGATACCCAAATGAAGGGAAGTTATCCCGGAAAGCACTGCCCTCCTTCTTCAACTACACAGAGCCAAGTCAGACTTATATCTACGGGTGTTTTCCATCACAACAGAAACTTCTTCCCCTTTAGCACCATCCATGAGACCACACGGGTTCATGGACTTGGTCTAGATGTTGCTGTCAACCAAGTAGGACATGAAAAAACAAAAGATACACTTTATGAAGCGAATGTCTGGATTTCCGAAATAGACGATATGGAAGTCGCAAACGTGATACCGAACCTAAAGTGCCTGTCTATATACTTGGAATGGGCACGATAAATCCATAAGCCGTAAATACTTCCCTTCGTTCTACCGCCATTTTGTGTACACTTAAGACTAATTAGGAAGAGAAATTAAAAAAATTTCCCAGGAGTAGTTAATACAACTGGGGCCTAGTGTTCTGGCCCTCGGTGTCACAGGTTATTATGACTGTTGACCTCGTAAAAAGAAAACCATCTCCTGTCTCTAAATCTGCCACTAGGCAGACGGTCTTGGCCTACCATGGGCTGTTGCGTTAATGAAGACTATACACTGAAGTGACAAAAGTCATGGGATAGCAATATGCGAATTTTCAGATGGCAGTAGCATCGCGTAGAACAGGTATAAATGCGCAGTGCTTTCGCAGAGCTTTCATTTCTGTTCAAGTTATTCATGTGAAGAGGTTTTGACGTGATGATGACCGCACGACGGGAATTAACAGACTTTGAACGCGGAATGTTAGTTGGAGCTAGACGCATGGGTCATGCCATTTCGGAAATCGTTAGGGAATTCAACATTCCCAGATCCACTGTGTCAAGAGTGTGCCGAGAGTATGAAATTTCAGGCATAACATCCCACCATGGACAGCGCAGTGGTCGACCGCCTGCACTTAACGACCGAAACCGGCGACGTCTGCAAAGAGTCGTAAATTCTAATAGACAAGCAACACTGCGTGAAATAACCGCAGAAATCAATGTGGGACGTACAAGGGACTTGTCTATTAGAGAAATTTGGCTTTCTTGGGCTATTCCAGCAGAAGACAGACTCGAGTGCCTTTACTGACAGAACGGCATCGCTTGCAGCGACTCTCGTGGGCACGTGAGCATATCAGTTGGTCCCTAGATGAATGGAAAACCATGGACTGGTCCGATGAGTCACGATTTCAGTTGGTAAGAGCTGATGGTATGGTTCGAGTGTGGCGCTGACCCCACGAAGCCACGGACCCAAACTGTCAGCAAGGCACTGTTCAAGCTGGTGGTGGCTCCGTAATGGTGTGGGCTGTTTTTTCATGGCATGGACTTGGTCCTCTGGGGCGACTGGACCGAACATTGACTGGAAATGCTTATGTTCAGCTACTTGGAGATCACTTGCAGCCATTCATGGACTTCATGTACCCAAACAACGATGGGATTTTTATGGATGACAATGCGCCATGTCCCCGGGCCACAACTGTTCGCGATTGGTTTGAAGAACATTCTGGACAATTCCAACGAATGATCTGGCCACCTAGATCGCCCGACATGAATCCCATCGAGCATTTATGGGACATCATCGAGAGGTCTGTTCGTGCCCAAAATCCTGCACCATCAACGCTTTCACAATTATGGACGTCTATCGAGACAGCATGGCTCAATATTCCTGCAGAAGACTTCCAACGACTTGTTGAGTCCATGCCACGTCGAGTTGCTGCACTTCGCCGGGCGAAAGGAGGGCCGACACGATATTAAGAGGTATCCCATGACTTTTGTCACTTCAGTGTATATAAATATATAATCTTTGGTAAAATTCTAGAATCTTGTAACCTTTGTGCCAAATGCATCGCCAGGATGCCAAGTAAGCATCAAAATCCATCACTAAGATACCAAGTAAACAAACAAACATTGTATAATGAATGACAGTTAACAAAGTAGCAATAAAACAGTGATTATATTGTTCGAAAAAAAAAGAAGTTAGGAATTCCTCTAATTACAGCATTGTAACCCTAAAGAAATTGGCGAAATATTCCGGATTGGCAACTTTGCAGGGATAAAGTATTCTCGATTTCAACTATACCTTTATGGTTATACATTAAAATAAATTTAATATTCATGCTTATATGAAAGTATGGAAAAACCGTCAATATGCAGCTCGATAAGAGACTCCTTGTCACAACAGTCCTCAATTATATTGAAAAACCCATTCAAAAATTGCACAAAATTCGATAAAATGCTGCAAGCACTTAATATTGGTAAAAACTAAAAAAATAATAAATAAATAAAAATATTTTTCCAATAAATACTGAATATAAACATTAAAAATGAGGAAAAAAGACAGACGGACATTTTCCCATACTGTAAACTGCATTTACTTTTCCAAGAAAACGTACAAATAAAAGAAACCATTACGAGCTTTAACTGGCAATTACACAAGGCAATTTCTAAGATTTAGCAAAAACAGGAGAGCCACAACCGCAAATCAATCGCCAGAAAAAGCGATGTCTGCAAGAAGGCAATATTGCGGGTGATTTTGATTGTTTCTGTTTGTCATTGTCCGACTTCTCAAAAACGAAAACAATCAAAAGAAGCCGAGGTTGACTGTTTAAGAGGTCAGTCGCATCTCCAATGGGTCTTTTGCAGCAGACGATTTCGTGACTGGCGAGGGTGACCTTACGCGAAATTGAAATTCGTATTTACATGCCTTGCACACACAGTCATGAGTGAATTACGAGGAAATTATGGTTAAAAGGCGAAATTAATCAAAACGGTCTTTATAGTTGATAAAACAATATTCCTCATTTTTTTTTATTCTTAAAAATTTCTATTATGACATACATATGGGGGAAAAAAAAATGAAGAGAAATAATATGAAAGAAAAAAAGACTTTTTTTTTACTGTGTCAGATCGTAAGATTTTCCAGCTATGAAATGAAGGAAAAAGTTATTATATAGTATTTTATATTGAAGGGCTTGATGGCCAAGTGATGGGCACTCGGTACCACAGGTTTCGGGTTCGAATCCCGGCTGTGTCATAGATGTTTGTAGTGATTTGGAATCCACTTTAAGCCGTAGTCCTAGTCTAATATGACTGTAGAGCGTTGGGCTGGTACCCTTATCCCGTAAAAAGAAAACATCTCCTGTTTCGGAATCTGCCAGTACGCAGACAATCATTATTCAACATGGACTGTAGTGCCAGGGAATTAGTTATTTTAAGTTGAAAGTATTAATAGAATAATCTTCTTTTTCGTTAGTGACAATTAAAAATTATAGAGCTAACCAAAGTTATCAACAAATTGGTAGTAATGAGTATCATACCAAATATACAGAAGAGCGTTTGACATAATAAATTTTTTTTTTGTCGATATTATTCAATAAATGCAAAAATTAAGTAAACGCACCTAGTTTATTAAATAAAATACCGTAATATCTTACCTATAATCCGTACTGACGTATAAAAATCCGTATTGTCGTAATAATTTTAGGCCAGAAAAAATAAAAGTTCTCGTATAATTTGCAGCGACGTATAAAGTGGAGGATATTCGGGCCTATTCTTTGACATGGCATATATCAATCAAAATTTTGTTTTCGGACCCACGACACAAAACTAACAAAACGCTTTTCAGTTTTAGAGAGAATTTTTGATGTCACAATTATATATATAAAAATTATATTATGAATTTAACGTAGTAAAAATACGGGGAAAAAAGATATGCATTTGAGAATTATGATGGGAAAAAAAAGTATACTTTTCCGACAATTTGTAATCTATTTACTAATCAAGATTTTTTATCTTTCTAGCAATCACAGTTAATTATTATTTTTCTTCTTCAATGGAACAACTGCCTCATGGTGGGCCGAGGTCGTCTGCCTACTGGCAGATTTTGAGTCAGGAGAAGATTTCTTTTCACGGGGTAGGTTGTCTAGCCCAACGTTATACAATAATATTAAATCAGGACCTACGGTTTAAAGTAACAGGTGGGCTGAAAAATTAGTAGGCTAACACATAGATGGCACTACTAGTATTACATCCATATAATTTTTAGTTAGCCCTAACCTTCAAAAGACACGTGTATAAATGTGACAACTATTGCACTATTTGTATGAGAGTTATAGCATTTTTAGGGAAGTTATAGCATTTTTAGTGTTCATCATGTACAGTGAAATGTGTGACATGATGGAGCCATGTTTCATCCATTGTCACATATCGACGCAAAAATTCGGATTTATTAAGATTGAACAGCTCCAAACATTGCTTAAAATCATCAATTCGTTGCTGTTTTTGGACGATTGTGAGCTCACGCAGCACCCACTTTGGACAGAGCTTTCGCATATCCAAATATTCCTTCACGATATGCCCCACACGTTCCTTTGATATCTTTAGGGTCTCAGCTATCGCAATCAACTTCACTTTACGGTTATCAGAAATTATTTTGTGGACTTTTTTGATGTTTTCGTCGATAACAGCCTCTTTGGGGCGTCCAATGCGTGCATCGTCCTCGGTGCTCATTTCGCCTCGTTTAAATTTAGCAAACCACTTCTCTACGGTTAATTTTCCTGGTGCAAAGTCCGAATAATGTTTATCAAGCCAAGCCTTGGCTTCAATAGTATTTTTTTTTCGTCAAAAAGCAATGCGTTATTAACACACGAAATTTATTTTTATCCATTTTTTCAAACTAACAAAAGTTGCTTCACTAAAAATGTTATAACTCACATACTAATAGTGCAACAGCTGTCAAATTTATGCACGTGTCTTTTGAAGGTTAGGTATAACTAAAAATCATATGAAATTAATACTAATAGCGCCATCTATGTGTCAGCTTACGAACATGTCAGCCCAACTGTTAATTTCCGAACCACTACAGAAAATCACGACACTGCCGGAACTGGAATCCGAAACCTATGGAACCGAGCGCTAGTCACTCGGCCATCACGCCCCAACTATTATTTTTACATTCTGTAAATTATCTATAACTTCATTCTAGAACTTTTTTTTTATCTATTAGCCAATATGAATGTTGCTTTGCATTTTGTGTACATTAATAAAAATTCTTTGTCTGTACATTTGTAAAAACTCTTTTTGGACAATGGCTCACTTCGTGTTTAGAACATTGTTTATACAATAGGAGAAAGAAACAACTGTTAGTTTCTATCTTTAGAACATCGTTTATTTTTACCACACACACAGGCAGTTTCGGTATAAAGCGTTTAAAAAATAAAGCATAAAGCGTTAATAAAATTAAAATTTCATAAAACTTTTAGGTAAAAAATGCTCACAGATAGAACAAGGCTGTTTATAATCCACACCGCGAAATTCTAAAGATTATTAATAAGTAAAGTATTAGTACCAGGATTATAGACAGAAAATTACGGTATATATATGAATATTTTTGTAAAAAAATTCATTTTTTATAAATTTTACTTACAGTTAAAGCCCTATTCGTGGTTCAAAGACAACGCGCGCCACTGGCGAGCATTAGGGCAGAGTTTTAATCCGCTCGTGGACAGTCACCCTGTTTCAAAAAACAAGGTGACTGAATGGCGTTTGGGATGTTCAGCAACTTGCCTTGTGAGTCGGACTATCTTGTGGGAGTTTACCTCGTTTTCCTCTATAATAAGGGTCTCCAAACTTTCCAGCCTTCGGGCCATACTGTTTACTACAGTAAGTCCCGAGGGCCAAAACCGTTTTAATTTTTTCTGTCATTATCTATAATTTCTAGATCCAGTCGCCGAGTACGCGCTCTGAGCGAGCATACGCTTGCTAAATTCGCTGGTTCAATTACTACAATTACTATTGCGTGTATCGATACGACAGTGGCACTTGACGACATCTAGTGGTCAAAAGCGGAAATAGGTAGGTAATATTCTTTATCGCTAACATATGGCGCTAGTAGTATCGAAAGCGCAGTAGCAATTAAACATTCGTGAATAATCTCATTGGTTCGAGAAAGTTTTGGTACATTCCACTCACTTCGAGATCGCAGTAATTGGAGTATTACACCGATCCCTGTATTTTTTATCCAACTTATTACAGCAACAATAAGTTATTCGCTGTTGCGGGCCGGATTGATGACACTGGCGGGCCGGATTTGGCCCGCAGGCCGTAGTTCGGAGACTCCTGCTCTATACTATAAGGGTAGTTCCTCCTAAAAAGTCCTCCCGGAAGGCATTACCCTGCTTCAGCATCACGAAGTCAAGTCGAACTTCCTTCCATGGGACCACACGGGTTCTTGGACTTGGTCTAGATATTGCTGTCTACCGGATAGGAAACAAGAACAAAAGCGGATTTTTTTTATTTTATATTTTTTGATTGAATTACTGTTAGGCTCCTGCATTATTTGAGCGGCCTGATGACCAATTGGCTGGCCTTTGGTATTTCAGGTTTGAATCCAGGCGATGGCATGGATATTTACGAGTGGTTCGGAATCCACGTTAAACTGTAGGTTCCGATCTAATTAGCCTGAAGTGTACAAAACAAATGACGATCGACAAAGAAGCTAAACAAACAAACAAACCTACATAATTCGAAGCTGCTGTCTTTATATGTATGTGATCTTAATATAGCATATTCTATTTACTAATTATATAAACTCTGCATTGGGGAAATAAGATAAGGAAAAAATAACTTAAAGTTAAAAGACTCGAATTATATCTCAATGTGGAATTGGTCGGCTTTTAATTATATTTAGCTGGAATGTGTTTGTCTAAATGCAGTTTAAAATATATTTTTTGTTATTACTGGGGCAATACTTAATAAAAATAGAAATCTCTGAAAGCAAAATACCATTCAATTAAGAAGAAACCCATTTCTTCCTCTCTAATCTATTTTAAATACACCAATTATAGCTTTTTTACGATAGTTTTTACCACCAATTTCCGCCTAGCAATGCGATCAAACTTTTTTCCCCTCCATCCACGGTCCCGTAGCGGATGACCAAACCTGAATGACACGCTGCCACACATTTTATGCGAGTATCGAAAAGAGACAACAACTGAACCGACAGCACCGGTCCCACAGTTGTTGTTTTTTGTGACATTTCCGTATTTATTTTTATTTTTTATTTCTGGTTGGGGTCGCACGAACGAAAGTGATGTTATTCAAGAGAAATTTTCTGTTTCCCTTTCGGCAACGGAGATCTTTTGGGTCAATGGGTCCGAATGGTTTTCCAATTATATTGATCTCTGAAATGGTTTTTTTTATGGTTCAACTCAACAATGCGAAATAAAATTTGTTAAGAGTTATTGGCAACACTGCAAACACAATTTCCTTTTTTTAATATACATATAAATAAAAAAGTTTGGTTGCATGATTTACGCTGATGTAACTACTGTAATATAGAAAAGCGAAATTTACGAGTTGCAGCGGCACATTACAAAAAAGTAACGCTACATGCTCGAAAGGATCGAGTAATAAGATAAGATAGAGAACGTAATTTTTATTTATGAGTCATTTTTTTTTTATTCGTATACTTTCATACCAGATTCGTTCGTATTCGTATTTTCTTCCCTTGAAACGTAATTTCACCCGTAGTTTAGAAATTTTACGCCATCAAAACAGAACTTCACAGTTTTCAGCCATCAAAACAAACTTGAACGGTAGGAATGTAGCAGATTTTGTTACATAGGATACACCTTTGGGATATTGCTATGCTGCACTTACATTATATCACAGCATTTTTGAATGAACACTTAAAAGGATTTCTTTTTATAGATCAGCACATTTCTACCCCCTTCCTCAAATCCAGACTTCTTAAAAAAAGACATTCCGCCCTGTAGATTTATCATCTATGGCCATCCACGACATAAATACGGAATCTTTTAATAAGGCATCACTTGTCCAGTTTTGAACCAATCATCTTTACTTCAAAGATCATATTTCTTCTCTCATCTTCATTGGCGCAACAACCCCATGGTGGGCCGAGGCCAACTGCCTACTGGCAGATTGCGAGACTCTTTTTACGAGATAGAGTTGTCAGCCCTACGCCCAGCGCTTTACGATCATATTAGACCGGTACCTAATTTTTAAAGTGGTTTCCGAACCACTACAAACATCCGTGGCACTGCTGGGAAACGAACCCAAAACCTGTGGTACCGAGGCCCCAGAGCGCTCGCCCACTCGCCATTGGCCCAAAACAAAGAAATATTAACCGTAAAATTAAGAAAATACAAATATCATTACTATTAAATGTCATTAATAATAATATGTATTTATGCTGTTATTAGTAAGAAACTATTTTTTAGGCTGTTACAATTACTAAGCAGCTATTTTTTAGGCTGTTACAATTACTAAGCAGCTATTTTTTAGGCTGTTACAATTAATAAGCAACTATTTTTTTGGCTATTAAAATTAATAAGCAACTATTTTTAGATTATTACAATTGATCATTATTATTTAAACTTACAATTGATTATTATTTAGACTTACGATAAATAAGCAATTTTATTTAGATTGAACACGAATGATTGATAATGAAGGATTATTTATTATAAAGTAATTTTATTGGTTTATTAAGCAAATTTTTATTTACACATCATTAATAAGCAATTATTATTTAGACTGTTACGATTAATAAGCAATTGTTATTTAGAAAACAAATTTATTTAGATTGAAAACGGTTGATTCATAATAATAAGCAATTTATTAGTAAGCAATTTTATTAGTTTATTAAGAAATTATTATTTAGACTGTTAGCATTTATAAGCAATTATTTTTTAGAATGTTACAATTAATAAGCAATTATTTTTAGGTTGTAAACATTCTGGCGCTCGGTGCTACAGGGTTCGAATCTCGGCGATGCCATGGATGTTTGTAGTGGTTCGGAATCCATTTTAAACCGTAGGTCCCGGTTTAATATCTGTAGAGCAATCGGCTGACAACCCTATCCCGTAATAAGATACATCTCCTGTCTCGAAATCTGCCAATCGGCATATGGCCTTAGCCCACCTGATGCTGTTGCGCCACTGATGATGATGATGATGATGAAACAATCAGTAAGCAATTATTACTTATATTGTTATTGTCAGTAAGCAATTGTTATTTTCATTGTTGCAATAAGTAAGCAATTGTTATTTTCATTGTTGCAATCAGTTAGCAATTGTTATTTTCATTGTTGCAATCAGTAAGCAATTGTTATTTTTATTGTTGCAATCAGTAAGAAATTGTTATTTTCATTTTTTTGTTATTTTTAATGTTGCAGTCAGTAAGCAATTGTTATTTTCATTGTTGCAAATCAGTCAAAGCAATTGTTATTTTCATTGTTGCAATCAGTAAGCAATTGTTATTTTCATTGTTGCAATCAGTAAGCAATTGTTATTTTTATTGTTGCAATCAGTAAGCAATTGTTATTTTTATTGTTGCAATCAGTAAGCAATTGTTATTTTCATTGTTGCAATCAGTAAGCAATTGTTATTTTTATTGTTGCAATCAGTAAGCAATTGTTATTTTCATTGTTGCAATCAGTAAGAAATTGTTATTTTTATTGTTGCAATCAGTAAGAAATTGTTATTTTTATTGTTGCAATCAGTAAGAAATTGTTATTTTTATTGTTGCAATCAGTAAGAAATTGTTATTTTCATTGTTGCAATCAGTAAGCAATTGTTATTTTTATTGTTGCAATCAGTAAGAAATTATTTTTATTGTTGCAATCAGTAAGCAATTGTTATTTTCATTGTTGCAGTCAGTAAGCAATTGTTATTTTCATTGTTGCAATAAGTAAGCAATTGTTATTTTCATTGTTGCAATCAGTAAGCAATTGTTATTTTCATTGTTGCAATCAGTAAGAAATTGTTATTTTCATTGTTGCAGTCAGTAAGCAATTGTTATTTTCATTGTTGCAATCAGTAAGCAATTGTTATTTTCATTGTTGCAATCAGTAAGCAATTGTTATTTTCATTATTGTTGCAATAAGTAAGCAATTGTTATTTTCATTGTTGCAATGCAGTCAGTAAGCAATTGTTATTTTCATTGTTGCAATCAGTAAGCAATTGTTATTTTCATTGTTGCAATCAGTAAGCAATTATTACTGATATTGTTACAATCAGTAAGCAATTACTACTCATATTGTTACAATCAGTAAATAATTATTATTTAGGCAGCTAACAATTATTCCAATAAATCCGAAATGTTTTAATGTAAGCACCCTGCACGAGCTCAGAGTATCCTAAAAGAGGGAGCGCATTCCATCGATGCTGTCTTTATTATTGCTGTATGCGAGAGATGTTTTTTACTGCTTCCGTAGGGATATTCCGCTGCCAAATGCTTTGGCACGTTCGCTATGATGGATGCTCTGTCAAGGTCACACCTGTTTTTTTGCGAGCAGCCTCTTGCATAATTTAGTACGTGCTAGAATAACAAACGCGACTCTTCACCCTCGCTATTGCATACCGCAATCTCACAATGGGCGAAACCTTAAATAATAAAAAAAAAACTGCGTCGTCGGCTTTCGTGGATTAAAAGAGTGGAAAAAAAAAATTCCTCATTCATCATCATTCCCATGATTCAATTTGTCATTAATTTTGGTGAAAAAAATGAATCCAGCAAGAAGAATAGCTGCATTACAGATTTTATGATCAAATCTGAAAACATCCCAGATCAAATGAAAGTTGCTTAGTATTAAATTAAATGCAAGTGAAACATTTCGTACGTGTGTGTTTTGAACAATATAATTATTCTCAAATAGTTAAAAAGGCAACATGTGTAAAACACATGCATCATGTTTATGCTCATTATATATCCTTCAAAAAAAAAAAAAAAAAAATCCTAACAAATTCGTATAAATTCAAGCAACAAAACATATCAGATGAACACCATGTTATATAAATGCATCCTAGAAGGGTGCTCAAGATTGGGAAATGACTTTTAGGGTTAACTACCTAGCATTTGCGAGTTGTACAGAAGGAAACTAGGAAAACTTTCACTAGGAAATTTAACCATCAATTCGAGACGCTTTACACATGTAGTGAAACTCGTCATGGAGTCTTCTCAATTTTTGAAAGCAATGACCGCAACAGACACTGTTAGCGTATTGGAGTCTAAACTCTCTAGCAAGTCGCTAAGCAAATTAACACTGGTCAAACTTAAATATGACCGATTTATGACATCTGAAAAAACAATACAAAAAAAAATCCCAGATGCAACAATCACTACTCACTTGTAGAGTCGCTCAGCTCCGTTCCTGATCATGATCTGCTTGTTGATCTCCTGGTTGAGCTTTGCTCGCTGGTTCTGGAGTTTCCCGCGGCATGTCGCCAGGCGGGGGTCGGAACCCTGAAAAGAAAACATAATAATTAATATAATGCAATTAATATAATATGCGTGTTAAGCAAGAGAGTTTGTAAAAAATGCCGTTCTGCGAAAAATAATAATAATAAACAAATAAAATAATAAAAAATGTCGCCATTTTATGGCCTGGTGACTACTGTTGATGAGTTTCAAGACAGTTTTCTAGCTTTGTCAGATAACAAACAGCCTGTGTACTACACCATAGTGGTCTGAAGACTAATCTGTTTTCTTAAATGCTTAGCAGCTGTTACAAAACTTCATGTTTCTTCTTTTGTTTCTATTGGTGAAATATTCTGATAGAAGTTGCATCTTCTATTCTGATAAAAGATGCAACTAATTTTCTTCTTCATTGGCACAACAGGCCCATGGTGGGACAAGGACGTCTGCCTACTATCAGATTTAAAGGCAGGTGATATTTTCTTTTTACGGTGTAGGATTGTCAGCCCTACGCCCAAAGCTCTACGGTCGTATTAGACCGGGACCTACGGTTTAAAGTGGATTCCGAACCACTATAAATATCGATATCATCGCCGGAACTCGAACCCGAAAGTTGTGGCGCTGAGCGCTAATCACTCGGCCATCATGCCCCAAATTAAAACACTACCTGACACACTTTCTAAATTTTATATTAATTATAACGCTAGCTATATAAACAATTCTAAATTAAGAAATTTAAAGAATCTTGAATTACAATAAATCAAGTTAATAATAAAACTTTCAACCAAATCCAACTTCTAGTCTACGATACTTTCAAACAGCTAGATGAAATACTCGAATGGTAGCTTATTAAAAAATAATCGAAAATAATTTAATTAAAAATAAATAACAATTAAGATAAAATCAAAAATACATAAGTGGCATATCACTATATTATTCTATTTCTGCTACAATAATGTACCGCTATTTTAACAAACTGCTTGTTTTATTATTATTTTTCTTATTCTATTTACATTACTTTCAAGTAGACCGCAGGACGCTTTTGTTTCCCTTGAAAGGAGAATAGAAAATTCTCCACGTTCAATACAATAACAACAATAGAGATCATTACCCCGAAGCACCATTATGGTAAAGGCAATTATTGGTTAAAATAAAAACAAACTCTCCGATCGGTTTTGGAGCATCTAACCGTTCATTAAATTCGAATTCAGGTCGATAGACAGCACCTTCCATAGTGTTCTAAATACAGTTACTTTTTTTTTATTGACTTACTCTTTAATTGACTGTTAAGAAAAATTAAAAAAACATGCAGTTTTGAAAAGGAATTCTAATTCTAGAACAATCAGTTGTTCTTTTCAATTGATAATAACAGTGCTTCACGAATTAGCAATCGCCAACTATCATTAACAATCAATTCTAGTATTTTTTTTTTCTTCATTTAAATAGGTGATAATTCGTTTGTCTATCAAGCGAAACAAATTGAACTAAAGATACAGTTAAGTATATATTTCACCCAGTACACAATGGTAGTAGGAATATCGCTTTTTATTTATATACACGGCTAGTGCCCTATTAGGATGTCTGACTATATCAGTGGTTCTCAAAGGGTGCGCCTTAAAAGATTTCCAGGTGTGCCCTGTGGTATTTCAGAGAAATATGCGTCAAGATATCAAAATAAATATAGTTATTCTTCTTTTCGTAAGTTTTTCCATTCAAAGATAGCTTCTATTACAAATAACTAGCATTTCTGATTGATTTTTTCTTCTTCTTTCTACACATAAAATGTCGCCAAACAACAGTAATGCGCCAAAGAAATTTTCCGAGAAACTATGGAGCAGGTAATTTCCATGGTTGCTACTAAGAGTGTTAATGTCTATGTTAATCCGACTCGTGACTCAGTTGCAACTTGCGCCGCCGATGAGAATTAGAGCTAAGGTTCCATCCGCTAGCGGCTTTGCTGTAGACACTGTTTAAAAAAAAAGACTCGGTGGCGTTTGTGAAGTTTAGCATCTTGCTCCGTGAGTCGGACTATCTGGTGGGAGTTTTCCGGGGTTTCTCCCATACTATAGGAAATGTGGGGTTGTTCCCCCTAAAAATCCTCCCGGAAGGCACTATCCTCCTTCTTCAGCGACACGGTGCCAAGTCAGACTTCTACCTACTGGTGCTCCATCACAGCAGAAGCTGCCCCTTTCCCTCCATATATGAATAGACTACTCATGGGATGTCCGTTCCGCACTGCAGGACACTGAGGATTAGACACACATGTCTATGGGATTTTTAATGTTAAAAAAATTTCCATTGCAGCGTCTGAGATTCCGCCGTCTGTAAGTAATAGTCTGTGGAGTTGAATCACTGTGGAGTCACCTAGATATAAAATTGTGAAGCGCTGACTGCGGACACTTATTTATCAGAAACATGTACTATATAGCGCGCCTAGAATTAATTGTAGATTTTTTAATGAGCCTAGACTTAAAGGTTTTGAGAACCACCGGCCTAGATTTATGCAGTAGTATTAAATTTGCTTTGAAATAAGTCCAATTTGATGTCCTCTTTGGACTTGAGAGTCTTTTGTTTGGTTTACGACCTTTGTTTGGAATGCGGCTCACGCGCGCCAAAAGTCATTACGAAATGCATGGATGTCGAAAAACATTTTTGCAGAGAGACGCCAAACGAACAAATAAGCCGTCATAACACAGTCTGGAATGACCAGACAATAATACAATTTCCAAAACATCCTGAGGAGAAGCAAACTCCTTTAGACAGATTTTTTAATATACGTCAAATCTGATCGTCAACCAATTACAAATAAGGAAAAAGAAGTAATATAAAAAAATAATGTATATTTTAAAGTCAATTCCTACTTAATTAAATTTAATTAATGAATTAATATTTGAAAAAAACTGTATTAACATCAAGTGTCATCTACTACAAGCTGAAAAAAAAATGCGTTTGAACTTGTGTGGATGAATAAAAAGCATTTTATGAACGATTGAAAATTTGAACAAGCTTTATATAGGGAGAGTGTGAGCTAATAGAAGGAGTTGAAAAAAGGGGGGAAATTAATTTTGGTAAATCTTTATTTATGTATACATTTTAACTAACTGTTTTTGTATTTAAGTATTTTAGCACTAAACAGTGTTTAAATTGTACTATACAATCCCATTAATGTATAATATGACAATAACAAAAAATTTTTTTTCATACAAATGGATTAATCATTTCCCTTATTTTTCCCTATGAGAAAAATTCGCCCTGTAGGTATGAGTACATAGATCTAGAAAACATTAATAATATCACTGTAGTGAATTAAATAGAGGCACCTGATGGGCGAGTAACTAGCGCTATGGCGTTCGGTGCCATAGATTTCAGATTCGAGTCCCGGCGGTGCCATGGATGTTTGTAGTGGTTCGGAATAATAGCGTTTGGCCTAGAGCTAACAACTCTAAACGTAAAAAGAAAACATCACTCGTCTAGAAATCTGCCATCAGGCAGACGGCCTTGGCCAAACATGAGGCTGTTGCGCCACTAATGATGATGATTAATTAAATAAATAAATATGATTACACTAAAAATGATAATGATATTTAAAATATTTTTAATTCTTTAATAAACTAGAGATGGATCAGTTTCCATGTTTTAATTTATCAAAATCTGAAAAATCTTTCAAGAAAAAATCACCTATCATAGGATTATCTAATGTAAAATTGACATATGAAGAGGCGAAACGCCACAGTGGGTCGAGGGTCTGTGAATTCCTGCTTTAGAAGACTTTTCAAAGCTAATTCTTTTTTAAAAGAATTTCAGAAGTAACTCCTTTGCATTTAAGACTGAAAAATGAAAAATTTCTGCCAGATAACACTATCATCAATACTAGTCACTTTATCAACAAACGCCCAACAGTTATATCTATTTTTCATTGACTGAAACTGAAGCTTCACCTACTCGTTTACTAACATGCACGTATTAACACGAGTGGGCTAGTTAAATTTTAAAATGGTGGGTTTATTATCATAAGATGCCAGGAAAAAAAGAGCTTAAATACAGTTAACTTCAGTTAATTAACTTAATTTAAAGCAAATTAAACTAAGTTAATTAAATTCATTTTATTATTTTTTTTATTAATTAATTTTTTTGTTAATTTAATTATTTAAATTAAATTTTCACATTAAAAATAGATGTGGAAAATTAAACACATTTTATTTAAGCAGTTACTTTAAAGCAAACAAAATCCATAAACTCGTATATTAAAAAATAATAACTAAATAAAATTCAGGATATTTCTACCCAAAAAATATATGAGTATTAATTTGTAAAGTGGGGTTTTTCATGTCCTTGACCATTTTCATTGAAATCTGTAATTTTTTTTTAAATTTCTTTTTTAGCATAATATTTATTTACAAAGTAATTGAGTAATTATTAAATAATTTAGTAAAAAAATTAATTCATAATAAAAATTAACGTGAAATTGTTTTAAAAATCGTCTGATGAAAGCAAAGATAAATTTATTTCTAAGTGAAAACGAGATTTTTCGAGAAAAGAAAATCGTTTAGAATTCTAGTTTTTTTTTTCTTTAAGATTAATATATGAAACAAAACTCTTAACAAATTCTAAATTTTATGGATAATCTGAATATATTGGCCAATCCGATTATAATTTTAAACTTTTCTTAAAAAGTGAAAAGGTTTTTTTTTAAAAAAAGAATTAACAATTTCAAAGCTAATAAAAATGTCAAATATAGAATATTTAAGATTTAAATAATTGAAGCAAACGATAAAACATTAAGCACCAAAAATGCAAAATCAAAAATGGCACATTTTAAGTAAAAAAAAAAAAAAAAAAAAAAAAATGGGGGTTGACATTAGAATAAAAAAATTCATTATCAGCACTACATTATGTTATTTTATCAGAGAAATTATGAAAGAAAATGAATTTTTGGTAGAGATGACAAAACCTATTTGGACGAAAATATTTTTATTTTAGGATTATTTAGCATAATGTCAATTAGAATGAAGGTCAAAATATTTCATCATAAATATTAAAAAAAAGTAGAACTATTTTTCTGCCAAACTATAACAGAAACAAAACAGGAATATTCTCACGACAATTTGCAAATTCTGACAATCACAATTCTTAATGCCGGAAAATAAGAAAACGAGCATTTTTATTGTTGCCAAAAAAACACTATTTATTCTATTTTTTGTATCGTCTGCTTCGACATCGGTAACAAAACAGATGTATTAAAAAAAAATATAAATAAAATTCTGTTATAATAGAGAAACGGGAAATCTTTTCAAAGCTGACAACCTTGACTTAGCACCGGCCAGAAAAAATTAAAACTGGTTTTCCGGAAACTGGCTAAATTGAGAAAGAATATATATTCGTCGCTGATGGAAGGATTTATAATGGCATTTAAGGGTAAGGCCGTTTCAATGTCAGGATGAGAAATGAAAGCCATAGGATTATTATTATAATTTTTTTTTCTTTTACTTTGTTTGCTATTCATGTAAGATGATTTCAGAAGTGAAAGTAATTAACTGCTCTACAAGGTTGCCAAACTTTTTGAATGAGACGACGATTCGAAAAATGGTGAGAGCAGCAGAATATTCTTTTTATTCATATAGAATCATCGTGTTCATTGTATGGATCGCTGAATAGGCGGCATTGCAGATTTTTACGGTTTTATTCCGTTTTGATTGTTGATGTTTATTTTATTTTACTGTCAAATTCCTGTGATGGATTATAAAATAATTCTTTTGGATAATAAACTGCAAGTTGTGCAATAAGTTATTCCTACTGTAAACATACATTAGGTTGACATTTAAACGAAATGATTCTTTTTACTTTATGATAGCACCTGAAAACGAAATATTAAAACGACGTCTAAAATGTTTGTAAATTCTTTTTTTTTATATTGCTAAGCTCATTTTCTGCGATTTTATTTTTATATTTTTTATAAACTAATTAAATTATAGTCTTAATTTAAATTTAAAAAAAAATAAAGCGCATTTTGAGAGTACTATGCTTCTTAAAATTCGCATTATAAGAATTCAAACAGACGAACTTAATATCAAACAATTAAAAAAAGTAATATTTGTTCTACATTTAATTTTTAATCGTATTATTAAGTTCATCTGTATGAATTCTTATATCAAACAATTAAAAAAAAGAAATATTTGTTTTACATTTTTTAAAATCGTATTATAAAAATTCATACAGACGAAGTTAATATCAAACGATTAAAAAAATACTATTTTTTTACATCTATTTTTTAATCGTATAAGAATTCATACAGACGAACTTAATATCAAACGATTAAAAAAATACATTTGTTTTATTTTTTTAATCGTATTATACGAAATCATACAGACGAACTTAATACCAAACAGTTAAAAAAAAAAGTAATATTTGTTTTACATTTATTTTTTAATCGTATCATAAGAATTCATACAGACGAATTAAATATCAAACGATTAAATACATTATTTGTTTTACATTTTTTAAAATCGTATTATAAAAATTCATACAGACGAACTTAATATTCGTTTTACATTTTTTTTAATCGTGTTATAAGAATTCATACAGACGAATTAAATATCAAACGATTAAAAAAAGTAACATTTGTTTTACATTTATTTTTTTTAAAAATGGCTGAAAATTTTATATTGGACATATGATATTCTGTTTCCGTCTCGCATTTTCTGAACAAATTTTATAGAACATGTTTATTAGATGACTGTCGTAAATAAATTAAAAATGCAGTCTGTTAATTTTTATATCGCCCCTAAACTTCTTTATTTAAAAAAAATAAACAGGTAGGAAGCGATTAGAAGTAATGCATTTAAATACATTTCATGTTAAAAAAAACCTTAGTTGATATTCTACATGAAAATTGCATTTAGTTGTTATTCTTATGATCATTTTAGGTGTAAAATGACCTATATATTTGCTTACATATTAAAAATCATATGATAATGTGTAATAATGAAACGGAAATGGTATTAAATATACAGAAAACCTCCGTCTATCGTTCTTGTACTATTCAATGCAAATCACTATAATCAGATTTTCAGATAGCATCAGATTTCAGAGCCTCAGATTGCTTGTAGAAAGCTGTCGAGGGTCTGTTGAAGACAAGATACTTTACACTAAAAAGTCGTCTATGTTATATAAATTTTGAAACATTATAAATTTTATCATTTTAAGAATACAGTATTTTATATTTTATAAAGTTGTTTACGACAAGGAATGGATCCGATGAATTTGTAGACTAAAATATTTTTTTAATTGAAGGTGAGAACCTACATATGATATCCCTGTTAAGCAAAATGTGGTCTGAAAGTGGAAGGTTCCATGTGATCTAACTTGGATAACGCTGAATCTGCTATACCAATTCTTTTGAGGTAAATGTCCTCAGGTCAAAGTACAGGGTGATTAATTATAATGATTATAATTAAGAGTCAACTATACTTAAGTCCACTTTCAAAATGCTGTAAAAAAAAAAAAAAAAAAAAAAAAGAAACACTCGTCACAATGAGTTCAAATTTGAACTGAAGATACTTGAAGAAGGGGGAAACGGTATGGCATAAAAAAAAAAATTCCACTGATTTTTTTTCATCAAATTTCATATGACCTTGCCGTGGTGGATGGGCTGTTGAATGAATTGGAAGTCATTTCTCCGTCAAAAAACCGGAACCATCAAGCACATTGAACATTAGAATTGGTTTAATGTGTAAAACTCATATAAAATATGTTGTAATTTGATTCAAAATATCACTGGCAGCCGAATTCACTTTCTTTATGCCGCTTACAGCGCCATCTATTAATACACTTTTGAGCCTTTTTTTTTTTTTTTTTGATGCTGTCCCCCTTCTTCAAGTATCTTCAGTTCAAATTTAAACTCATTGTAACGAGTTTTTTTTTTTTTTTTTTTTTTTTTTTTTTTTTTTTTTTTACAGCATTTTGAAAGTGGGACTTTAATTATAATCACCCTGTACTTTGAAAACAAAATATTTTCAACGGATAATTGAAAAAAAAAATTTGATATTTGACAAATCTTTTCTATAAATGCGCAACTATTTTTTTAATTGAAATAAAAATTAACCAAAAATAGATTTTTGGAAATAAATAATATTCTTTAAATAAGATAATGTCGTTTTTTTTTTTTTAATTTTTTTATTATTATCTCAGTCAGAATCTTAAATCAATTTTTAAGTACCAAGACAACTATTTTTAAAAGCTATTAATACTATTTTCCTCGTACTATAATTTTTCCTTTAGACGATTTATATTTTATTCTTTCAGAGAAAGAATATATTTTCAGCATTTATGTACTTCAGAATGGTTTGCGTAACTTGATGACGACAATTGAGAAAGAGAAAAAGAATTTTTTTTTTCTTTAACACCTGCTAGCTTTAGGGTACCACAGCATTTCTGCTATAAGACAGATATTATTTTTATCTTTTTGTTTCATTTGTATTATGATGTTTCTTAGAAAAGAAATGACGTTAGAGGAAAGAAGAAATTACTCATAAACAAGTAATATAAATTTTTTTTTTTTTAAATCAATTCCTACTTTTTTTTCACTATATTGCAGAAAGTCCTTTATAAATAATTTTCATTCATTTTTTAAGTTTATCTGGCGCCATCTATTGGTAGATATATGCAACTTAAACCCTAAAAAAACTAAAATTAATGAATTAAATTTAATTACTGAATTAATATTTGAAAAAACTCTATGAACACCAAGTCATCCATTACAAGTTCAAAAAAATTTATTTGAGCTTGAGCGGATGAATAAAAAGTATTTTATGAACGATTGAAAATTTGAACAAGATATATATACAGGAAGAGTGTGAGCTAATAGAAGGAATTGAAAAAAAAAGATAAACCATTATACAAAATTATTACTATTTTTAAAATAAAATTAAATTACTTTTAAATTTATAAATGAATAAAAAATATTTTATATTTTAGTATTTATATTATAAAATTAGTTTTTATTTCAATTTAAGCAATAATTTGAAATTTACTTGCAAATTTTGCATTTTATTAGTAATAAAAGCCATGCTGTACACAACATAAATTATTTTAATATAATATAATATAATAAAATATTATATATATATATATATATATATATATATCATAGAAATGACCTTAACGAATAATCGTTAAGGTCATACCGAATAGATATGATTTTTTTTAAATTTCTGATAGAAGATATTTTTATTATATCTATTTTTTTCAATTCCGACTATTAGTTCACACTCTCCCTATATATATATTTATATATCTTGTTCAAATTTTCTTGTTAATAAAATACTTTTTATTCGTCCATTCAAATTCAAATTTATTTTTTAAAACTTGTAATGGATGACATTTGATGTTAATACAGTTTTTTCAAATATTAATTAAATTTAATTAATTAGTTTTAGTTTTATATAGGAGAAAAAAAATTTCTCTTATATAAGATATTTAGCAGAATATAAATTTAGGAATAAATACCGCCAGTGGTGAAGCGTGTAGACCGCTGGAAAAAATTTCTTTTCAGATTCTTTTTTTGATTCTGGGTTCTAGTCTGAGTCAAGGAGGGAACAAAATGGAAAATGAAACATGTGAATAAATGAGTGAGAGAGATGAAAAGTGTGTATGTGTAATTTTTTCTAACTTAAAAAAAATAAAAAGGACTTTCTGCAATATAATGAGAAAAAAGTAGGAATTGACTTTAAAATTTTTTTTTTTTTAATATTACTTGTTAATCTAAGTTAAAACAAAGGAAAGACTATAAAAGTCGTAACTGCAAACGATAAAGAAAATAGAGAACTTCATATAAATAAACTTCATTAAGACTTATTTAAATTAGAATGTTTTACAGAATCATTTTATGCAATTAGCAATTAAAAAAGCCTTTTTAATTTTGCAAAATTAAATTTAAAAAAATTCTTATTTTATGATTTTCCCCACTTTTATTCTGTTAAATTTTCTCCACTTCTATTCTATTATTATTATTATTTCCTTTTATTCTTATTTTTTTATTCTATTTTCCCTTTTATTTTATTTCTTCCCTTTTATCTCCATTTTATTCCAATTTTTTCCTTTTATTCTATTATGTTTTCCTCTTTTATTCTATTTTTTTCCTTTTTTTTTTATTATTATTCTATTCTAACAAAGAGAAAAAAAAAAGGAAAAAAAAAAAGAACAATATCATAAAGAAAAGAGTAAATTCGTGATTTTATTAAAACATTAATCAAAATAAGAAGATTATTAGTTTCAGCCAAAATCCGCTTTTAAATTAATTGTCCGGTTTATATATTTAAGACCTACATTCTTAAATAACTAGCATTCAAATATTTGAAGAAAAAAATGCTATGGCTTTTCAAGGTAAAAAAGATTTTTCACATTCAAATATTAAATTACTGTAACTGTAGGTATGCCGAATTTTTGCAGAATGAATGCGCTTACAAAAAAGATTAAAATAACTATTTACGAATGTATTTGCAATTACTATAACTCACTTTTAAGAAAACAAAAACTCAAGGCTTTTCCATACACGACTCATAAATGGTATTTCTGCTATTTTTTAAAAAGAAATTATTGATTAGAAAGAAGTAATAAATTGAAAAGTCTATGAAAAGATTTTGCCCTAAAAATTGCTATATACAATTTCGGCGACTTACTATATCAATACAAGTTTATTTTTGTTAGTAATTCAATTTATGTTTAGTTCATATTAAAATTATTTTTTATTTTGGGGCAATTCTTTAGGCAATTAAAATTTATTTTCTGTATGAAAAATTAGAAATCATGATCTCAACTGTGAATTCAAATTCTAGCTAATTGAAGTCGAATGAAATGATTTTTGTTTTGGAATGACGTTTTGTTTATATAAATCCTTTATCTTGTAAAAATATTTTCTAGGTTTATTTTTTTGCCCATTTTTTGTGTCCTGTTAAATTTTGGAAATACTTAAAAATGAGAATAATTTCTTTCCTGTCCTCATTATTCTTGCACGACAACAAGGAAAAAAAATTATCCTTTTTTTAATTAAAATAAATTTGATGTTGTCCAGCAGCGTTATAACCCAAATAAGTTTTTCAAGCAGTTTAAAACGTCCTGTTTTTTCCTCAGCAACAAACAGTTGCCATCAAGATAGTGCAGTCTCTTAATATATCACGGCACGATCTTTCAGGATAAAGTGTCACATTTACTTGAGGTGACACATCGGCACGCGTGTAACTGACTGTTTTACCAGAAAAATCGTCTGCGTGACTAGAATATTCCTTTTTGTCACGATATTCGATTGCTTCGTTTATTTTTTATTTTAATATTTTCAGATTATTATTATTTATTTATTTTTTAATTTTAACCTGGGAAAAAAGTATATAAAGTTCGTTCTTGCGATTTAGTAAATTTTTATCATATAAAAATAACTTTAATAAATTCTTTTAAAAGTTTTTTTTTTTTTTATTCCAGCTTTAAATCACTTAAATAATGTGATTTAAACAGAAATTAAAGGAATATTGAGTTCACAAAAATAATTTTTGTTACATTATATCCAAATTCATAACTACATAAACAGTGGAAATTATTTCTAGGAATCAGCCTTTAATGTAAATAAACATTTGGTACCGTTCAGACAAAGCATTGCCTGTCATTATTTAACGATTTTTTTTCATTATTATCGAAATGCAATTTTGCATAAACACTGAAGTAGTCTAGTACCCAATATTGTTAAGCATTATATTTGAGATAGCCAACCATAACGGCTTAATTCCGTTCAAAATTATTCTAAATATTGAAAAAAATATATATAACTCACAAATGACGGAGAAGATTTTTCAGAAAATTAATACCAAAAAATATTAAAATATCTAAGAACTTAATATTACAAACAGAAACAAAAGTATGGCTGAATTCATATTTAAATAATGTGCATATCATCCGAATCCGAGATTTAGTTTATTGTTAATTTTTGAGCAAATATTTGAACAACATATTAATAGATCTAGAACGAAAACGATTAATAAATAAAAAAAGATAATACTAATATAATAATAAATAAATACTACTATAATAATAATAGATGATAGTAATAATAGATAATAATAATAATAATAACTAATAAAAAGATAATACTGATCAAAATGGTAATAATCTTTCATTTTATCGAATTTATTTTTAATTTTGAAATTAATTAATCTTGATTTCTTTGAGGGAATAAACAACTAGAAATAATGAATACTAAATTCGAATCTAAAAATAAATAATAAATTCTTATTAACATATCAGTTTATGTTACTCATCTCTTCTCAATGTAAATTTATTTATCACATGATATTAAAAAAATCATTTTCAAATTTTTAATTTTGCCATCAAGCGCAATATATTTTATCTTATCATATATCCACTTGAAATTTATTAAAAAAATATTTTAATGTAAAATTTGTTATCTTAAAACAATTTCTGGAAATTTCTGAATAATAAAAGTTTCATTAATAATTGTAGCTGAAAATTACATTCTTTATTTATAATTAAATCAAAAACTGCCACAATAAATTTTCTTACGAATAATTTATCTTCAAAAAATAAGAATGTTCTTAAATATTAAAAAATAGAATTCGTGTTTTATCTACAATTATGGAATGTTTAAAGTAGCTTAACATACATTAATTTAAAAATAATTCCAACTTTGTATTTTCAGAATTATTTAAAGAAAAAAAATAAAATTCTAAGAATATATATAATATTTCAAACATTAAATACTGCTAGTGGAATTTTAATCAAACAAACTAAATTTACAATTGGGACGAAAAATTCATTTTTGTCATATATAAAAAAAAAAAAAAAGGAAGAAAAGAATAAAATGTAGAGGAAAAAACATGAAATTCAAGTATAAATAGCAGTATTTGAATTTCAAACATGCAAGGAATATTCAAGATTTCAGATAATGCATCTAATTTATTTACCTAATTTATTCCACATATTGCATATAAAGTTATATTCTTTATTACCTCTAAGAACCTCCGCACTTACATCCTAATTTGAAAAACTTTAAACTCTTTTGTCAACAAATGTCATACAATGGCATTTTCTAAAAAATCATTAAATCTTCTGCGAGTTTAAAGATAACGTTTTGATGAAAGTTTCGACCTAGATCCACTGACACACTTGTAATCAACAAACGGCATTTTTTTTTTCTTTTTCAAAACAGCAGACGATTATCATGTTCTTTCAGGTAAGTGCTATTACATCTGGTGCGAGGCTACAATGAAGTAATTGCCAAAACAATAAAGAAAAACTGGACTTCTTTCCTTTTATTTAGACGGCATAAAAATAGTAAAAACGTGTTACACCATTTTCAATGACACAAGACAATATTATTCCTTTTGCTTCTCTTACAAGTTTTTGTATAATAGCATATCAGTATTTTTTGAAGGTCACATAAATGGGATAAACTGTTTACAATGGAACAATCATTCGAAA
Organism: Caerostris darwini; assembly: GCA_021605075.1. Lineage (NCBI taxonomy): Eukaryota > Metazoa > Arthropoda > Arachnida > Araneae > Araneidae > Caerostris > Caerostris darwini. The sequence goes on from BPLQ01010358.1 coordinate 71,899, forward strand.
CCCGCATTTTTACTAAGATGTTTTAGATAAACAGAATTTCTTTCTTTAAAAATTCATTTGCAATATTTAAATGCATACTTATAAATTTTTACCTAAAGAAAAACACTTAACCTAAATGCATTTTCCAATCAATAAATGAATTGAACAGAATTAAATGAATAAATTAAATTATTAGTAAATCTGTATTGATAATTAATTATTACTAAGATAAAGCTATTTGCAATTAATGCATTTTAAAAACCGTTAAATAAATGTGAAAATTGGATTTGCCATACATAAATCAACTAAATTAATGCTTTTAAAAGTCAATTTTAATTTTGCCGATATTCTCAGTGTAATAATTTAATATTTAAAAAATAACTTATTATTTATTTATCATTGAATAAAAAAAAAATTATCCCTTTAAATTTTTTATTTAAAAATATAGAAATATAAAAATACATTTTAAAAATACAGAAAACGAATTTTTATTTTAATTTATAGTTAATTTTATTATTATAGAACATATTTTTTTCATTCATCTTTTACTATTTGCCTTAAAATAATATTTTTTTGTTTGCAAAGATCTATATTACCAGGACTGTTATTTTACCATGTTTTACCCTTAACATATATGGGTATTATTTTGGGGAGAGTGGGTCAACGATCATTAGATCATTTTCAATGTTTTTTATTTAATTATTTTTTTAAATTTCTTTCACGAACTATTCTTACTGGTTTATTTCAAATTTTTTCACGTGCTTTTTTATTAAATTTTTTCTCATGTGCTTTTTTATTAAATTTTTTTTATGTGCTTTTTATAAAACCGTTTGGAATTCTATAGTTTATTTATTATTATTTTTTTTTTTTTTTAATATTTGTCATACTTTTTTTTTTTAAAATCGTTTGTGCTTTTTCTATAAAGTTGTTTTAGTTTTTTTTATTTAACCTGTTTTCTTTTTTCAGTCTTGGACGACAACTGATGAACGTAATTTATTGCCTGAATAGGATTTATTAACACTTTTTCTTTATTTGTTTAAGATTGCTATTATTCTTTTCTTTCTTACATTAAATTCTAAATTTTATGTGTAAACTGTATATCGGCCCAGCTGATTAAATTTTTAAATTTTATTCTCCTTTTAATTTTTAAATGGCATAATAGACATGAAATTGTAAAATATATTTTTTTGGATATATTTTTGTTGGTTTCTTTAAACAAACTTTGCAGAAACTAAACTTGCTAAACATAAAATGAAAAAAAAAATAATAATAATAAATAGTTAGTTGATTAAAAAAACTAAATTTAAAACTAATATTCCTAATTTTCATGTATCTTTCATTTAACAGGGATGCCTAAATGAAATTTGTAAAATGACTATTCTTTCAAAACATATCAAAAAGCCATAAAATTAAACGCATTAATTTTACAAAAAAATGTTTTCATTTAAATTGAAAGTATGAAAGAATATTTAACATAATAATATTAAATCATAATAGTCTGAAAATCATTATGCTATAATATATATTCTAAACAAGTTTCATTATATTACTGATATTTGGCGTCAAATTGTTACATTGTTCGAAGATATATTTATCTATTTTTAAAAATATTGAAATAAATTATTTTTCATTGTTAAAAATGCTTGTATGTTCAGATTTGTAAAAGGACAGTTTAATAAAATGAAATAAAAAACTTTTCATGAAATTCTTTAATAAAATTTCATGTTAATAATTAAAATGGCAGCATTAATTTAACAGACGATATTTTTTATAAATTTTATTCAACGAAAACTATTTTATTTAATTATGAATAAAGAATAATATTTTTCAAAAGCAAATTAGAAAAATAATATTTTCTATAATATTAAATAGAAATTTTTTTTTTTAAATAATAAAGTTAAAATAAATAAATAAATTTAAAACAAAAAATAAATTTAAAATAAAAATAAATAATAAATTTTAAAAAAAATTCTACATAAATAAACAGTAACATAGATTTTAATTTTTCCTAGTGTTTTAAACTATCTTAATATAAATAATAAATAAAATAAATAAATAAATAAATAGAATTTATGTGTACTGTTTACTCTGAAGATAACCTAATAGTTTCCTTAACAATATGTTATTCTTTATATAAATACAAATAGCTCGAAAGCAATTGTTCCAGTCGTAAAGAGAGCAAAAGATCAAAAGTTTCTATCGAGTTCAGTGTCAAGGGTAATTTTTTCTTTCTTTTTTTTACTGACCCGCTTTCTAAAGGCCCAGTAAAAAAAAAAAAAAAGACGATTAAAAAAAAAAAAAAAAATCGAACGGAAAAACTGGTAAAAAGCAAACATGAAGCTTTGCCGCCAAAACAACTGCAGGCGAATCATCTTTTATCCTTTCTCCCAGAAGACCGCAGGAAACGGGTAACCCAAATAAAAATTAGCATATCGATATTCAGTCCTTGATGATTAATCACAATCGCATTGAGCTGTCATTAATTAGGTTTTGATGTCGTAATAATATCTACCGAAAATGATCCAGTGGCTACTTTAATCATTTTCAATATTATTTTTCATTACGAATAAAATACTAACAGTAATTCAAATCGTTGTTCGGTTCTTCTGAAAGGCCCAAAACTGGAACACTTGCTTATGCGGCTTTTTAATAGGGTCCAAAGATGGTGTTAGTGAACCCAGAGAGATGGGCACGTGGTTTTTTCGAGGTTAAAGAATATTCTGGTGTCAGCAAATTTTGCCCCTCAAGCTGTGCTGCTGCAGTAATGGGAAAAAATGCTAACAACTGACATTATTTCACAGGTGTTTTACCAAGGCCGTAAAAGAGGGCATTGACGTTCTATAGGCTTGCCTGTGCATTTAACGTGGAAAAAAAATAATCGTTTGCTATTAGTTACAAAAAATAAATGCTTAATTAACAGAAAGTGCAAAATATGTTTATAAAAAAAATTAGTGGAATGCTAGACAAAAATTTCTGTATAATGTTAAAAAAATATTAAATTTTTGAATTTGTGGACATTTACTACAAATGAACAAATATTTTTTATTTATTTATTATTATTATTTTTTTTTAGTTTTTCCATCGATACGCATGTTATAAAAAAGTATCCCAAGTTTCAACTGAAACAACTTTTTCTGTAAATTAGTAATAAACTAATATTTAATTAATATTTGAAGCAAAAAAAATTTAAAGAATAATAAACAATTCTGATGAATTAGTTATTATTAATATTAATATTATTAATTATTATTAATGTTTATACGATGATACAATGATTACTCAATTGAATGTTAATTTTAATTTAATAAAAATGAAATGAAGTTTTGAAATGAAATGAAAACTTCTATACTATGTAAAAAAATTCAATAAATATAAAATAATGAATTGTTAATAAAATTAAATTAGTTTTTAAAGAATATTTTATAACATTAATATAATTGAATGTTGCAAGTTTATATCTTTTATTGAAGTCGAAATTTTTAAAAAAAATATTGCCAATTATATTTTTAAAAGCAATATGTTGAGAAAACATTGGAAGCTCGATATATATATCTCTGTTGCAGAATCACAGTGCATTAATTTATTAACAGAATGTCTTAGTTATGTATATACACGTGCTACTTACTATAAGAAGCCAAAAGAATTTGTCGGCATTTACTAATAATAAAGAAATAATTATTTATTTTTAATTCTTCCCTAGATATGCATATTATAAAAAAGTATAACAAATTTGAATTGAAAAAAAAAAAATTTCTCAGTAAATTCGTAAAAAAATATTTCGTAAAAATTCGTAAAATATTTGAAGAGAAAAAAAATTAAAAGAATAAAAATTATAATAAAAATTATTATTATTTATAATAATTAATAATTATGAATTATTAATATATTATTGAATAATAAATAATTTTATTAAATATTGTTAATTACAAATGAATTAAATACACGTAAAATACATAACTGGTGATTTTAAATAAGAATTTAAGAACACCGTACAAAATCACCAAGTATAAAAAGAAATCGATAATTCCAAAACAAATTTTAAAAAATCGTTCTGCGTTTTTCTAATGTATAAAGGATATTATATCGATTTTAAAACTATTAAATGTTGAGATTAAAAAAAAAAAATAATCATTATACATTTAGCCTAAAATAATTAATAATAATTTTTTTGTTAATATTAATATAATATTTATTATTAATTATAAACAAGTTAAATAAATGTAAAATACATAACTGATGGTTTTAAATAAGAATTTAAGAACACCGTACAAAATCACCAAGCATAAAAAGAAATCGAAAATACCAAAACAACTTGGGGGGGGGAAACGTACCACGTTAGAAGAAAGCGAAAAAGAAGAAGATAAAAAAATTAAAAAGAAATCGAAAATTCCAAAACAACCTTTAAAAAAAATCGTTCTACGTTAGAAGAAAACGAAACAAAAATTCTCTATCATTGGTATAAAGGATATTATACCGATTTTAAAACTATTATATGTTGAGATTAATTTTTTTTTAAATCAATACACATTCATCTTAAATTAGACCAGAAAAGAAACTCATTTCTAACAGATAGTCATTTTAATCTTCAGGCTAATATAAATATGTCTGGGTCACACACATACTGAGAAATCGTTTTCTCAAAGATTATAATGTTAAAGCTATGCTAAGTAGCGTGACTAAGCAAATTTTCAGAATCGTTTTCATCCAAGCATAAAATCGGAACTCTATACAAGGAACAATTCATATAAACAAGATGTATTTAAACTCTTGTCCATCTTTTAGAAAAAGAAACATAAGTAATCTGGGAAATAATAAACACGCTATTAGGAGAGGAAACATGTTTAATTTCTTAATTTTTTTTATTTTGTCAACAAGCTAATCAGTTTATCAACGTGGGAACCGTGCCGTATGTAATTCTTAAGAGATGGTGGGAGTGAGGCAGTCGACCGTGAGGCGTAAGCGTCAAATAAAGGGTTGAAAAGATGAAATGAGCATGATTCTTTTGAAAAAGTGCCAGCGGTTGTCCTTTTGGAGGACAAAAACAAATTTGTTTGTCATCGAGTTTCTGGGTCGGTTGAAAAGGAAACAATTTGACTAAATATCGAAACTAGGTGATATAAGCATATGCAGTTGGGGGAAGACACGTTTTGTGAGGGTAGTTGTTTTGTAACAGCAATTATCTACATAATTGCAAAATTATGTTCAATCTATATTAACAATTACAACTTTATAGCAATTTCACTTTTATATGCATCGATTTTTAATTTCAAGAATTAAAATTTTTTTTTAAATTGTTGTTGTTGTATTGAGAACCTATATCTAATTGCAATGGTAAAAACTAGAATAGTGTGCTGATAATATTTAATTCACTATAGAATAGTATGATGAATAGTATGATGAGGAATTCATGCAGAATTAAGTTTTTATTGAAACCAGTACCAATGTAAAATATCGATGAAATACAAAAACAATGAAGATCTGAAAATATCAGAGTAAAAAAAATGCTGTACACTGTACACTTTGTAAAAATGCGTACACTTTGATGTACGTGTAAAATGCAAAGTGTAAAAATGCTGTACACGTTGATTAGCAGTCAACACAACAAGTAGCACATTTAGAGTTATCTAACGCGAGTCATGTTATGTTCTGCTTCACCTACACTGTATCTCCACAATTTCAAGCGGCCTGATGGCCAATTGGCTAGCGCTCTGGCTTTTAGTACCACAGACTTCAGGTTCGATTCCTGACGATGGCACGGATATTTGTAAGGGGTTCGGAATCCACGTTAAACTCTAGGTCCCGGTCTAATCAGCCCAAAGTGTGCATAAAATGACCGTAGAGCGAAACGAATATCCCATGAAACGCATGCCTGCGCTTTAGTTGATCTACAGACTCATCCGGAGAGGAAGTATATTTCGCATCGCAGCGTAGCCGTGTTTCGTATTTTCGGCTAAGAAGTGGAGTACTTCCACGAATCTAGAATTATCTGTTTTTAAATGTGTTAAATAGTGTATGTCTCTAATAGCACGTATGTGGTGTTTGGGCGTATGTCAATAAAGATGTGTGGTATCCAATCTGTGCTTCAAGTATCTCAACCCAACCTCATCTAGTTGCAATCTAGTTGCCCAACCTGCACATTGCAATTTTTATATAATCACATTACTCTAACCACTTCCACACTAATGATTCAATTGGTAGATTATTTTATTGACCTTGTAGAAAATCTTATTTTTATATAGAATTATTTTTTCTAGAAGTCAACTTTTATATTATCAAATGTTTTAAAATAAATGAGAGCCTATTATCTAATTGCAATGGTAAAAACCAGAATTGTGTGCTGATAATATTTAATTCACTATATATGTTTCAGGAATAGTATGATGAGGAATTCATGCAGAATTAAGTTTATATTGAAAACCAGTACTAATGTAAAATATCGATGAAATACAAAAACAATGAAGATCTGAAAATATCAGAGTAAAAAAAATTTCAAATATTAAAACATAATTATTATAAATTTAGACAAGTACAAGAAATAAATTGAATTTTTTCTTTTATATTTAGAATGGGGAAAAAAAAAAAAAAAAAAAGTCGAAAACAAGGATATCCGCTTAATTTGTTTTTTCAAAGCTATAACTATAAACGCATTAAAAATAGGGCAAAATACTCTTACAAATCACAAATTGGATGTAATTTTCCCATCCTAATTGATATTAAAATAGCATTATATTTTAGTTAAGAATATTAAAAATTATTAATAATACAGAAATACTTAAAATGGAAGTTCTCAATTTAATAAAATATAAATTTCCAAATATAAAAGTTAAAAAAACTATTTAAAATAAAATTATTTTAAACATATTTAGACTATACTAGAATTTTAATTTTCAAAATTGCAGAATTTAGTTTATTATTAATTACATTTCATTAATTTTCTAGAATTGGTTTGGTTTGTCACTCTACGGTCATTTTGTGCACACTTTAGGCTAATTAGACCGGGACCTACAGTTTAACATGGATTCCGAACCACTAACAAACATCCATACCACCGCTATGATACGAACCTGAAGCCTGTGGTACCAACGGCCAGAGCGCCAGCCAATTGACCCATTAGGCTGCTTAATTTTGGAAAATAATATTCATGAAAAACTTTTCTTAAAACGTACTATTTTAATGACAAAATCACAAAAATTTATTTTAAATTTACAGCTTTGAAGTAACTCTTTCTCTTAATCTGAGAAAATTTATTTGAATCACATAACCAAGGCACATTTTATCACACTTTTTCTGGCTACTGTTATCTGATTAAACTTATCCATTCAACAGGAGAACAAAAAGACACTTAAAAAACGTAATAAAGATATAAAACAGGATTTTATTTTACGACAGTCGGAATATGCACATTGTACATATCTAGAGCCAGATTGGAAATAGTTCACGGAAGTTGTTTGTGTCGTGATTCATCAACAAATCCTAGAACTTATACCATCTTAGAAATATGCTGTTCAAAGAATGCCACCAAATCCGGAAAGAAGGCATGACGCTATCTAATGAGAAAGGGTTCAAAAATGAGGTGGGTTTAAATTAGAAACCACAATGACTACAGCATCTATTCTGCAACGAAAAACCAACTAATTTAGGTTTGTATACTTTCAGAATAAACGAAAAAGAATATCAATGCAATTTATTCAATTAGTAATATTCCATAGTTTACTAAACAATAAATTATTACCATATATACAGGGTTATCATGAATTAATCACGTAAATAAACAGGCTTATCGATTAATAATATTCCACAGTTTACTAAACATTAAATTAATACATAAGGTAATAGATCCAAGATCATATTTACACGCCAAGACGACACACTTACCACGTAAATATACAAGATTATCATGAATCAATCACGTAAAATTACAGAGTTATCAATTAGTAATATTCCATAGTTTACTAAACATTAAATTACCACATAAATATACAGGGTTATTAATTAATAATATTCCATAGTTTACTAAACATTAAATCACCACGTAAAATTACAGGGTTATCATGATTAAATATGTAAAATTACAGAGTTATCAATTAGTAATATTCCATAGTTTACAAATATTAAATTACCACGTAAATATACACAATTAATATGAATTAACCACCTAAAATTATAGGGTTATCAATTAGTAATATTCATAGTTTACTAAAAATTATATTACCACGTAAATATACAAGGTTATCAATTAGTAATATTCCATAGTGTACTAAAAATTATATTACAACGTAAATATACAAGGTTATCAATTAGTAATATTCCATAGTTTACTAAAAATTAAATTACCACGTAAATATGCAGGGTTATCATGATTAACCACATAACATTACAGGGTTATCAATTAGTAATATCATTTAGCCCATAGTTTACTAAACATTAAATTACCACGTAAATATACAGTTTACCATGAGTAACCATATAAAATTACAGTTTTATCAATTAGTAATATTCTATAGTTATTTTTTAATTTAATTTAATTTTTTAAAGCTATCTTACCTTTAGAAAATGTTGATGGTTGCCCATGTTAAAATTATAAAGAAAGAATGAAGTAGATTTACAATTTATATTGAACTATCAAAGTCTCGTTCTTACGACACGTCTGTCTCTAGTGTTTACTATGTTTACATCCCCTCTTTTTCTCCCTATTTCGCCCCCATCTTGGGTCTGGTTTTTTTGAAATGTTGGGGATATGCAGTCGGGGTCAATATCCTTAAAATGATAATAGAGGGTCTTTATATATTGTGAGTCCCGTGTGTCCTTTCACGTAGATTTATATGGCCTACGTGTAGAGACACGCTTTTTTTTTATACAGTAAAAATTGAAAATAAAAATAAAAAGTATTTTTAATAACGCAGGAGATTTAAATTTTTAATTGAAATTATTAAATGCATATTTTAAAAGAATTAAAAATTATATATTTAATGATTTATTATTCCTATTTATACGTCGTGTAAACTGGGTAAAAAGCAATCTTTTTAGACAATTTTTAGTCTCAGTTGATATACATATTTTAAAATTGAATGAGTTAAAATAACTTTGCAAAAACTGATTAAAATAAGAAATAGTTTAGAATTTTTTATGGTTTATAATTAAATGAAATACATCATCATTAAAAGTTTCTTGTAAAATACAATTTTTCATAAATTTTTACTTCTTTTTTAATTTTTATAAATAATTAACGCACTAGTTTAAAAAAAAAACGAATATTCTAATATTTTTTAATTAATCGGACTATAATGAATGTATCGATTAATAATATGTTTAGATAAAATAATTATTGAGAACAGATTTAAATTTTTTTTTTTCCTAGCTTTTATCTCTACCGTAAGTCAAAAGTAGGAATGATACTTGTAACATTGTTCATTTTATTCACAAAACAAGAAATAGTAAATTTTAATATAAATTAATAAAAATATTAACAAAAAAAAAAAAAAAAAAAAATCAAACGATAATTTTCTAAATTCCTTAAACAATTACTTGTAATATTACTAATTATATGTAATACTACTAATTATTTGTTCTTACAACAATACAAAATATTTTTTAAAAATCAGACGCTAATCTTTTAAATGCATTAAACAATTATTTTCGTTGCATTGAGCTTTATTCATGAAAGAAAGTTTTTTTTTTTTTTATGATAAATAGAATTATAGACAGATTTACAATACAAAAAAAAAACACCTATGAAATTTGAGCTGTCAAAGGATACAATGCTAATTGAGTAAGAGCATATTTAACTATATAGAGACCAAACGAGATGCAAACATAATAAATGTATGCTATTTTAAATTTAAGTCAACTTTCAATTTAACGCAAGAATGTTTTCTATTTAATGAATAAATACTTTTTAAACTTTTTTTATTTGCAGCAGAAGAATTAAATAATAGATTAAATGAGAAAATTAAATTTCTTTTAAAAACAAAAAGTCTCAAGAAAAATTATTACAAATTAAGCAAAGATCTATTTATAAAAACAATTATCGTTATTTTTTGGTAAAGAAGTTGATTATTACTTTTTTAATTTCGATTTTTATTTTATTAACTTTTCAATAATGTAGTTCTTAATAGCATTGAAAAACTATTACAATATATTAAAATAAATAATCTATTGTATCAAATTTTATGATAATTTTTGTCAAATAATATAAAATGTAGTTGAATGCTTTTTAAATGAAACTCGTTCGGCTTTAATATAATTTATCATTCAAATTTTTGATATTTACCAAAAGAATTCTAATAAGTTTGTTATAAAAGAGTTGATTATAATATTCTCCATTGATAATTCACAGTGTAGTCACCAAAAATATTCTAAATCGACAAACCACCATATAATAATAAATTATTAAATATTATCAAGGCTTTAAAAATATAATTTATTATTCAAATTTTTAATATTTACCAAAAAAAAAAAATATCTAATAAGCTTGTTATGA
>BPLQ01010360.1:0-93873 GCA_021605075.1 Caerostris darwini
TGTGATAATTTATTTTTCAGTTATTTAATTTAATTTACTTTGTTATATTTTTTATAAAGTTATTCCTTATTTTCAAATAATGTTAAATTTTTATTGATATTTAAATTTTTTTTTGTTGTATTTTCATCATTTCAGAAATGTGTTTCTATTTTATAAATTAAGCTATAGAGAATGTGCTAATTTACTGATAATCAGCTGCAGTTGTAAATATTCTATTTAGCAATCTTTTATTTTGTTATTGATAATTTTTTTTTTTAATATTCATTAAAATTTCTTTACACCTTATTTAAAATAACTGATATGCAATTTAATTTGTGTTGTGTGAGCTTTAAGCTTGACTATTTCATAAGGAGTAAATTGTATTAAAATAATATTGTTATTTTTTTATTTTCTTAAAAAAGAACTGTAAATATTTGCTCATTGTAGAAAAATTTATATAGATATTTATAATATCGATTATTGATAATTGCATTAATATATATTTTGCTATAAATTAAATAGGTTACTTTTCAGAGGAAGATGTATGTATCCCTGTAAACAAATTTAGTATATTAAGCCTTTTTAAATGGAAAAAAAAAAAAAAAAAAAAAAAGAAAGAAAGAAAACACAAATACCTACTTATGCACTTAAATTTATTTCTATATATTATGTTAATTCCCAGTATGATGTCTAATAATGGCCATGAGTACCACCAGACAAGTACTGTTAACTATTGTTAATTTTATCCAGGTTGATTTTTTTTATTTGATAATTTGTGTAGACATATATTGCTATTAATATCACATTTCATTAAATTTATTAAAATGAAATATATTTTATCAACCAGAAGTAATGCAATTCCAATTGAAAACTGTTATTATTATTTCAAAATTATTTTAATAAACTGATACATTTTATATGAATTAAATATTATAATTTTTTTTAACTCTAGATCAGGGGTGGCCAACCCAAATGATCTTGCAGTCCACTTTGGAAATGCATCCTAACTCTGCGGGTCGCATATAAAATTATATATCCCTATATTAGATTTAGACATGTTTTGGAGTGAAAAATTGAAACATAATGAGTTATTATTATTGTGTTTATTAATATTCATGCATGTAAACATAGATAATATAATAAATACTAAACACACACTCTAAAGAAATATATAACACTAAAAATGAGATATAAAAAATATATAAATGTAAATGAAATAAAAAAATGGAAACCATTAAAAAATATGTATTTCACTAGTACAATATTTTGTTTGAGCAAGAATATTATTTTAAAATCAAAGTTAATTTTTCTCATCATTTCGACAGTTAATTTTTGAATATATGGATGCACAAATAATGCATTTTTTTAATACATTGGTTTTCACTACTTTGGCCATTGTAAAATAAATATAATTTGTAAAAGTGTAATAAATCTCCCATACCGCAAAAATGTTCAAGGAGGGCCGCATGTGGTCTGCGGATTGGCCACCCCTGCTCTAGATATTTTGCTATTTTCTGCTATAATTTTTCATATAAAAATCAAAATATTTAAGGTTGCTTGTCATTTGATTTAATTTTTTTTTTTTGTACTGAATTTTTGGGGTCATGGTTAAATTTATGAAATAAAAATATTCACAGTTCACCAATCAGCATCTTGCAGAATTAGTGTAAACAGCTTTTAAAGATTTGACTAAAAATTAAATGTTATATAGTTAATTAATGCATTTCTATCATATTTTAGTTTATTATCAGGATTTCTGAAATAATTTGTTTCCTGACTCTGTATTTTCTTAAGTATATATTAAAATTTGTGTAGAATATATTGACGATTAACTAATTTAAGTAAAATTTGAATTTGTGTACTTTACTAGGGTGTGGCTGTTTTAGAATTGAAAAGCCGACGTGCAGCTATCGCTGACCTCATGTGTGCTCACTGATGCATTATATTATTTATTAAAGATGAACATTGCCATTTGATAACTGCTAATATTGTTCAAAAATTTGTTTCATTTGTTAAATAATAGAAAGTTATTTAAAGGTTAAACAAATTTTTAATCTTGTTTAAAATATTTATTAAAATAATTGCTATGAACTTTGATTGGTTTGAAAGAATTATTATTCTCTAAGTGATGTTTAAAAAAGTTTATTAAAATTTAATTTATTAGTAAAATTCTGAGGCATTAATAAAAAAATTATTGAAGAAATACTATCAATTTTTAATGAATATTCAAAATCAAGAGTGAGTAATAAAATAGCTATTGTATTATTATCTTAATACTGTAAAAACAGTTTAATTTACATTATATAATGTAATGCTTTTATTAAATATTGATTTTTTTTTTTTTCTGTAAATTTTTATTCCTTGTGTAGCTTTCACACATGATTACTTATACACATGGTCACTTATTCCATAAACAGATCCAAGTCACATGGATCTGTTTATGGAAAATAATTTTTGATAATAATGCTTTAATTCTTTTTATTATGTATTTTAAAAAGATAATTACTGCATTTCAATGTCTTTTAAGATGGAAGGTGATTTTCTCCTTCCCCAAATATTTGATTAATATTGCTCTGTCGACATATTGTCCAAATTTAGATTTATTGTTTAGATTCCATTGTTATATATATATATATATATGCATATAATTTAACAATGTAAATAAAAATAATTAATTTAGACAATAAAGTTAAATTTGTACAGTTTATTGACACAACAATACCATTGTTGCACACATGTTTATATATAGAGAGAAAGAAAGAGAGAATCAAAAGAATGAGAAGCTAGAACTGCATTGGCAAATAAAATTTAAAAAAATATTTATATAAAATATTCAATGAGAGGGTGTGAAACATGTCTAGAAAATTAGTAAAACCCAAAAGAAATTGTAAAACCAAAGAAATGAATTATATCATCATACAAATAGTTTTATAAAGACATGTATACCCTCGGGATATTATAAGTCATATTACTTTTGCTTGCTAGATGATTGGATCAAAGACAGCAAATTCTGGTAATATGGAGTAGATAGAACTACATTCCACCAATTCTTGTATCTTGTTTTAAAATGAGGTATATGAATGTGAGGCACTTCAAAGTTTTTGTGTTGCAAATGCATGTAATGAATACTGTTGTGGCTTTCGTTATGCAAAATGATTATGTTTTCAGTTCATTCCTTATTTGGTTCTCATTTAATTTTTGTATTGATGTATTGTATTCTGTCTATATGTGTGTATCGGGACCTTACACATTTAAAATGTATTTATTTCTAATCAAAAATTAGAAATATGAGAATTCAAAGACTTTATCTTAAAGCATTATATCACCTAAATAATATTGTGTTCTTCAGTGTTTTTAATTATAATTGTTTAATTAAATTTAATTATGTTTAGCAGAATTTTTCATATAATATGAGCCACATATAGCAAAATCTTCATAATGGCAATTATATATATATATATATATATATATATATATATATATATATATATATGCTTTTTAGGATTATGTCTTATTTGATTTACTTCTACAGTTGTCAGAATATTATAGCACTTCTCAATCAATAAATGTATCAAGAACTAAGACAATATGATTCTAATATTTGATTACTGATATCCATTATGTATGTTAGTACATACATTTATCCTTTCAAAGCAAAATATAACTTAAAATAATAATAATAACTTAAAATAAACTTCATTACATAATATAAAATTTGGTATCACGTGATAAAATTTCTTTGGACACAAAACGCATACTGTTACTAGTTTTTTTAAGAATAATTTGTATTATAATCGTCATTGAAGCAGTAATGAAACACATCCTTTAATTTTTAAAGTAAACAGACAAATTTTTTAATTAAAGCCAATTTAACTTGTGCAGAATTGTTTACCTTGAATTAAGTCTACCTTGTTATTTACTACCTTGTTATTTACTACCTTGTTATTTTATTACCTTGTTATCTTATTACCTTGTTATCTTATTACGTTGTTATCTTATTACGTTGTTATCTTATTACCTTGTTATCTACCTTGTTAATTATATCTACTGAAATCTGTTGCATGGTGAAAATGTTAATAAAAATAATTAAGAATTTATTTAATTATTGGCTTCAAATTCTTGTTAAATATTTTATTAGTAACATTTTTAATGTAATATTTTGTAGATTTATCTATCATAATTTTGTATTATATAATATGTATATGTATGTATTAGTATGACAAATTTGGGATAAATTCAGATTTTTTTTGGGGTATACTATTGAAAGGTTTGCTATATCACAAAATAGGGTGAAAAAAACAGATTTTTCTTCTTAAAGGGAACTGCTTCTTATTTCTGTTGCATATGTAGCCAAAATATTATTGGGAAACTTGTTGCATAAGTGTACATTAATTTGCTATTTTAAGTTGCATTAGTTAGAGGCTACACTGGAGCTTCTTTTCTTATTATTTTTGTTTTAACTATGCTGCAAGTAATGTTTTTATATCCAAAATCAAAGTTGAGTTTTTTGGGGGGGTTTTACAACAAATGGTATCTAAACTTAATTTATATTTAACGATCATTGTAATTTTTTGTGTTCAATTTTAATTTTTTATTTCTTTTATTGATCAAAAAATGATAATGAATCTTTTCAAAGCTTCCTTTAAAAACAAACAAATTATATCGGGCCAATATAAAATTTCATTATTCTCCTAACTCATGGGACAAAGATTTGTGATAATACATAGATTTAAATCTACTATTGCTGTTTTTGTAAACGAGAGACTTGATAAAGATTATAGCAACATACTGTAAATACTGTAGAATCAATAGCCACATTGCCTAGTGAGAATTTACTAATAATTCTCTTGTACAGCTCTTAAATCCACAGCAAGTTCACCCACCCCAAAGTTGACATTCTCTCTATAATTATGTGCCACTCATTTTTTTCTCTCTATTAGAAATTGCATGCTGTTCTATGGAGGAAAGAAAAACGTGGTATATGATGCATTAATAATTATATTGAAGCTTAGTTTTATTTATTTGTAAAGTTATCAGGTTCTGTATTCAAGGTTCATTTAGTAAATTACTCATATCTACTTAGGGAACAGTATCAGTCACATTATTAGTAATTATTAGATTAAATTAATAACTCCTTGTCTCATCTTCATTTAATAAATTCCTATCTTTATATATATATATATATATATAAAGATAGGAATTTGTTTGTCACTGAACTCCTTCCAAACGCCTGGGAAGATTTTGATGAAATTTTTTGTATGTTCGAGTGGGTCCATGAATGGTTTAAATTTACAATTGAACCCGATAGGTGGCGCTGAAATCGGGTTCTGTACGTGTGTGTCACAAAGTTTCTTGTAACTGGCTGGACCGATTTTGATGATTTTTTTGTGTGTGTTCCTGGATGGTTTATATTCACAATTGGACCTAGTAGGTGGCGCTGCAATCAGATTCCAGGATTTTTTATTTATTTTCAGGGCAGGACAACGTCTGCCGGACTTCTAGTTATATATATAGTTTTCAATTATGAATTTAATTTTCAATGTGCTTCGTATCTTTAAAAAATGAAAAAGGATGTCGTAAGCTCAGTTTCGTTTTCTGTGGTGTCTGCCCATTATCACTTTTATTCCGGTTGCACTTTGGTAATAATGAATCAGGTACTGAGGAAACTAATTTAGAAAGAACAGTTTAATGAGAACTTCTCTAAGTCCTAATTTTTTTCTATTATTCTTGGTAAACAAGAAGCCGTTGTGTCATCTTCTTTCTTTGAATGTCCCTCCACCAGCAATAAATTCTGCAATGTAAATCAGGGAGGCCAACCTAAATGATCTTGCGGGCCACTTTGAAAATGCATCGTAACTCCGCCGGCCGCATATAAAAATTATATATCTCCACATTAGATTTAGACCCACTATATAAATTTTTTTGGAGTGAAAAATTGAAGCATAATGAATTATTAGGTTTACTACACTGCTGTGCAAAACGTAAGCAATAGGTGGGTTTTTTGCCATAACTCCACAAAAAATCATCTGAGAGACATGACATTCAGAAATGAGGGAGAGTATTATGTACGTAAAGGATGACGAAAGCATCGGCGCTGAAAAAGGAATACAATACATACGGTATGGAATCAAACAAAAAGAAGCTTTATTGAACTCATAGTATCGTGATTTATGACTGTCTATCCAGGAGGAAGAACAACAAGCAGATGTTCCTTAATATGGGATATGCCCTCCCTCACTGCAATGGTTGCTTCGCACCGTCTACGCATACTCAGAACCAGCTGGTACAGCATTTCTTGCGGTAGGAGTGCTCATTCCTTAATCAGCATCTGTTTGAGTTGTTGGATGTTCTCCGGAGGATGTAAGCGGACTGCAATGCGTCTCCCCAAAGCATCCCACACATGTTCGATGGGATTTAAATCTGGAGAGTACGCTGGCCAATCCATTCGAGTGATATCTTCACTTTCCAGTAGCTCTTCAACAACAAGAGTCCGATGTGGCCGTGCATTGTCATCCATAAAAATGAAGTCTGGGCCAATAGCACCTAGGAACAGACGCACATGGGGAAGGAATACCTCCTCACAATAGCGATCCCCGGTTACAGACCCTCTGTCGAAAACGTGGAGCTCAGTTCGCCCATTCAGCAAAATGCCTCCCCAGACAAGAACTCCAGAACCACCATAACGGTGTCTTTCCTTGAGGTTACTGGGATAAAATCGGGTCCCGACCTCTCTCCGAATCAAAACGCGTCGAGAATCGCTTCTGGTACAGAACCGACTCTCATCCGTAAAGAGGACACGGCTCCATTGATCAGTTGTCCAGTTTTTGAGCTCTCTGCACCACTGTAAACGGTGGCCAACTTTCAACGGGAGGCAGCGTTCAGGAAGGCGGGCGAATAGGCCCACTTTGTGAAGGCGTCTGGCCACAGTAAACCGCGACACTTGCCGCCCCGTTGCTGTACAGAGTTGCTGAGCAATGGCGCTTGCTGACTGCTGTCGGTCTCTTTTCGCCTGCAGGACAATATATCGGTCATTCCCTGCAGTTGTCTTCCTCGGGCGGCCACCACGAACCTTTCTAACAGCTGTACTTGTGGTTTGGAACGCTTTCCAAGCGAGCGAAACGACACTTTTGTTGATTCCGAACTCTGCAGCAACACTGATGACAGTGCGCCCCTCCTCCAGCTTTCCGATCATTCTTCCACTTGTGAAGTCGTCCAGGTGATTTCTTCTAGCGATATTTCACGAACTGACTCCCTGGCACTTGCAGCGAATATGTTGAATTGCGTCCTCGTCTTTCATTTTATTCTACTGTTGAGCTACGCGCGCGACATCACGCGTTTTGCGTATGCTCATGTCGCCTCCGACGTTTCGTTCCTAATATTTGCATACGCATGACGTTTCTACTGACTTAGTGTTCATTGTACTGATCTCCAGACCCTCTTTTCTGCAATTTCATGGCTGTCTGCTAAACTTTTACATTGTTGCTTAAGTTTTGCACACCAGTGTATTTTTCTTACATGCAAACATAGATAATATAATAATAAGAATACTAAACGCACATTGTAAAGAAATACATAACACTAAAAATATAACACATATAAACGAAATAAAGGAATGAAATCATTAAAAAATATTCATTTTACTAGTGCGATATTTGTTGCACCACTCTTTCACATAATTTTTGCAAACCGATCTCAATTTAAGTATTTACACATCGTAATTGGTGTTACGTCCGTTATGTTTGAACGTGTTTTGGTTCGATCAATTTCATTTTCGAAAAAAAAAAAAAAAAAAAAACGATTTGCAGGTATTAGTTGAGCCAAAAGCGCTAACAACTTTTTGTGCTATATTTCTCAGATTGGAAGATTTCTCTTTTGGGACCTAAGTGTTATAAAAATCTATTTTTGATTCTGAAGTTCCAAAAATGTGCTTTAATTCAATATTGTATTGTACGTCAACCAGTTCCATTTGGTGATATTCTGGGGCCGACTCGATTTCAACATGAAAGGGAGATGAATATATTTAAAATATTTTGTTGTATTTGTCTAACTATAAATACTCAATCGGCTTTCAGAGAATCAGCTGTTTTTACTAATTTGGCCATTATAAAATATGTATATTTTGTAAAAGTATGATAAATCTCATGGGCCGGAAAATGTTCAAGGTGGGCCGCGGATTGACCACCCCTGATCTAAATTCTGAAGTCAATCTCACAAATAATGATAATAACGTTAGAATTAATAAAATTTCACCCATTATGATAAGGCCAGGGTTGGATTTTTCTATAGGCTAACTAGGCTTTAGCCTAGGGCCTCAAAATCAAGAGGGGCCTATATTCAAATTGTTAGCAAAATTAGAATTACACTATTCTAAAAACAGTAAACGCTAAAACACTGAATTGAAAATAAGGAGAAATTCTACACATATGACTAATAAACAAACATAAAAATGTATTGGTTAAGATTAACGCGTTCGGCTCATTGGGTCTGTTCGTTTGTATAGACTAGATTGCACCAAAGTATAGTTCATACGTTCTCTGATTGCTATGGCAAATATTGACGTGCCTTATGCTACTAAGCTCTGGTTTGTTGTGGCATAAATAAAGTGCAAATTGGAACAGACAAACGAACAGACCTATTGATATCCCGACGTTCGGTTATATTCGTATTACTTATATGAAATACGTGTTAATGTTATTAGAAAAGATTCTTATTTTAGGATTGCGTACGCGATCATTTGATTCTCGCCTTTTGAGTTCAGTAGGTTCAATACTTTAGTGAAGTGTGTATAGGCTATTGAAAAATTTGTGTGACAATATTTTCATTTCGCGGAATTCTGTAATTTCTATAAGTTCTTAACTTTTATTTATGCACAATAATTAGTAACTCAAATATTTTGTTCTGGTTCTCATACTGATCAGTTGACCTTAATTATTAGATATGTGTCATCTGAAGACGGTTTGCCAATTGAGAGATTTTTAACTTTCCTTGAGCTAAAAGATAACGCAGGGGAAAGCATAGCTGATGTAGTATTTAACTATATCACTACTGAACTTAAAATTTACTGGGGAAAGGTCATTTTCAAGACGTAAAAATATCAAAAATCAATTAAGAAGCACAATGACCCAGACGAGGTTGTCTTCATTAAATATTTTGTGCATCGAAAATGAAACCTTCAGAAAAATAGATTCTGATGAATTTATAGAAGAATTCTGTGTGAAAAAGTTTAGAAAGAAATTCTTCTAATCTACTATTTCGTTTTAAGTGTATACTTGGATTGAATCAATTCTTAAATAAAGCAATTATTAACATAACATTTAATATGATATACAATTTGATATGTTCTTTTTTGTGATCTGGATTTTGTTTGAATAAAGTTCCATTTTAGGTTTAGTTTAAAACTTAAAATTCATAATAATTCATACTTAAACTTTAAATGTGAATTATTATGAAATAAATTTATCTGAATTGGATTTGCTTTAATCTTCAATGAATTGAATATATTTAATTTAATTTCATAGAAAATAGGATAATTTTTATTGTATATTTTATTTTCGTAGTCAAAAATTTTTATTATTTGAATTTTGTTTCGTGTTTGAAACTATAAATGCTGTGTGTTATGTTTTATTAGTTATTTTTATAAGTACTATGTGCTGAGAATAAATGTCCAAATAAATGTTCTCGACATTTTTTTATATTTATTATACGTGCCACATTTTTTTATAAAGATTAGTACCCATCACGACATGTTTCATTTAACATATTGATATATATCACAGTAATGATGTATTTTATTATCTCTTATGTAATTTACAAACATAAAAATGGGAGGTGAAAGGGCCTCATAAGTGGAATAACCTAGAGCCTGTTTTCATCTAAATCCGGCCCTGAATAAGGCAAAAAGAAAATCTATTGAAATTGAAAACTATAAATGGGAACTTAAAAACTGATGTAA
Organism: Caerostris darwini; assembly: GCA_021605075.1. Lineage (NCBI taxonomy): Eukaryota > Metazoa > Arthropoda > Arachnida > Araneae > Araneidae > Caerostris > Caerostris darwini. Next base: position 9,932 of record BPLQ01010360.1, read on the forward strand.
AAACTATACTTTCAGGTGACCTCATTAAAATATATCCGATTAATGAAGTCTCCAATAGGGAAATCATTAATACTTTCCAAAGATAAAATTTGACTATAAAAGCTGTCCCTGTAATACTACTATTACTGAAATCGGAGATGAACTAAAGACCTCTTTAACTTCTCCGTTGATAAAATCATTCAATTTCACAATTTAAAAATCAAAGATCCAATTCCCGCTTGGCAAGTTGTCCTCCCTAGAAACAAAAACAACGACAAAAATTTTAATATCTATAAACTTCAATACTCATCAGTCAAAATTGAAAATTTTAACAGAAGGCCCGGGATTACTCAGTGCTTTTCATGTAACTTTTTCCCATCACTCTTCCAGTAACTGTAGATCTCAACCCAAATGCGGAGGCCCTCGTGCTTACAAGGACTGTATTATAAAAGAAAAACTCGAAAATCCCAAATACATTAATTACACCCAATTTAATACCCAAATTCAGTAGGACACACTGCAGCATGGCGTAAATGCCCTAAATATCCTAAACTCAGAACTCCCCAACACTACTAACCCTCTAAATATTCAAATCTCCCATGTTATTCCAAATTTCTCTCTAGTAACCTAAACTTACCTCAGACGTACCCCACTCCGGTTAATCAATTAACTTATTCTAGTACTAATACTCCATTCACCCCAGATGATCTACACAAAAACCTATATGGCTTCAAAGAATTCATAAGCATCTTTACAAATAATACTTCGCTTGATTCACTATGCAATCGCCAAAGCCACTGAAGATAAATTATTCATTATATTAAATGACGCTTTGTGATTTACGAGTTTGTAACTTAACAAGTTGCAATTAGATACGAATAGCAATTAAACGAGCAAAAATCTCTTCTTTCAAATCAAGACGCCCATTGCTGCGTTGACGTTGTTCTGCTATGGTTCAGCCATTTCTGACAACATCGTCGAATGATGGATTGATTTTATATAAATGTCTTGGGCCCCCTTCCCCACATGTTCTTCGGTGGGGTTTTCTCGTCTCTTCTAAGTCTTCGCTCATATAGTGACGGCCGCTCTGCCTTTGGTATCACAGGCTTCAGGTTCGAATCCTGGCGGTGGCATGGACGTTTGTTGGTGGTTCGGAATCCACATTAAACTGTAGGTCCTGGTCTAATTAGCTTAAAGTGTGCACAAAATGACCGTAGAGCGACAAATCAAACCTCATATTGTGACGTATGCTCATACCGTGTACGAACTCGTAAAGCAGCATTGGTACGACGTGAATTGACGTAATTAAATGGAGGTTACACCCTAGAATTTGAATTTCTCCCCTTTTACACGTCATCTGGGTGCTCTGTCGCGATGGGAATTTAAATCTTGACATTCATGATCGTGGATAATTCCTTTACACCACACCACATCACTGTGCCTAGAGCTGAGTTACCCCTTTACGGTGACACTCTACGATCATATGAGACCGGGACCTACGGTTTAAAGTGAATTCCGAACCACTACAAACATCCATGGCACTGCCGGGATTCGAACCCGAAACATGTGGTACAGAACGCTAGTCATCAAGCCCCATCGAGGAATCATAACATTTTATCAGGATGTTCATGCACGTTTACGACAAACGCCTTCGACAATTCCCGATTATGGACGGATAAAAAAAAATCGAATAACCGAAAGGCCCTTCCGTAGAGTTAAAATAGCTGGAAAAGGGAGCTAACTCGCTCAAAATATCTGTACCCATTTATAAATAGAAATTCTACCATGACTAGAGATAACAAAATTCTTCTTTATACGGCTATGCTTCGCCCAATTCTCACGTACGCTTGCCCGGGCTGGTCCTATGCAGTTAAATCTAATTTTAAAAAGTTTGAAACTTTACAAAATGTCACTGTCTGCCAAATTACTTCTGCTGAATGGTTCATGCGCAATTCTGATATCTATAAAGCTATTAAAATTCATTCCTTAAAAGGTTTTCTTAAATACATCTCTGTTAAATTTTTTTGACCCGCTTATTAATCATGAAAATACTGCAATCCAGGAGATTGATTCTTACGTACCCAATTATGATTTAAAATGTTAGTTTAATTTCTATTTTTATTTTTATTTGTTTATGATTGTCAGTTAATTTTTTAAAATTATATTTATAAATATATTCTGGGCAGTTTTCATTGTTTCACCTGTATTTACCCTGTCATATCGGAGATGTAGCCCCCAGGGGCTAAATAGCTTCAAAAGAATACGTCAACCATCAAAATACCTGTGATGGCACTGTTTATTTCAAGTTACGATACAAGCAATGCTGCGTCTACACTTGGATCGCTAAGTTCGGGGCACAGCACTCAAAACCGGTTTTCGGTTCTTGGTCCCTTGACCTTGGATGTCTCTTGACCTTTTTGACCTTGGATGCCCAGTGACTCATCCCTGAGGGGGGGAGGAGGCAGGGGGTGATGATGAGGGGGGGTTATTTTTCAAGGACAAACTCCAATTTGACGGACATTCCAGCTAAGGTTTTAAATCTGGACGCTGTTATTGACGAACTCTGACTTCCTAACCCTGTGGTGCTCCTGTTGAAAATTTTCAGTAGTATTACACTCATTATACTACTGTCTCCAAAAAGTAACACTAATTTTCAATTTAAAATTCCCGGGGCATATGGTATTTCAATTTTTTTTTTTTCTTTTTTAGGTTGTTGGCACTGTCCTTGACATCAGTGAGAAATTTGACGTCAAAATATTCATTAGTGTTTGAGTTACGCTTGGTTTTGTGAGATGCTAAAACTGATTTCGGCGATTTTTTAAATGTCTGAATTAATTGAGCTTGAACTTGTGTTAAATTTTGGTTGCAGGAACGTATTGAATGTTGCAGAAGGCATTCGGTGAGCATTCCTATATCGGAAAGAAATGTTTAGATGTCGTAAAAACAGTTCAAAGAAGGCAGAGAACGCGTTGAAGACGAAGAGCCCTCTGATCGACCACCAACCTCAACCGACGAAGCTCACGTTCAAAAACTTAAAGATGTGGTGCTTTCAAACCGTCGATTTACAATTAGAGACCTTGCTGATGATGTTAGAATTTCAAAATTCCAATTTAAAAGATGTTTTGGGCCTGAAACGCGTCACATCTCGATTGGTACCGAAAACACTGAATGCGCCAGCTCACATGACATTGATTCTTCGTAACTTTTTCGCCAAAAATGAAACCCATATAGTTCCACAACCACCGTATTCACACCGTGGTACTGCTGGCTATTCCCCAAACTCAAAAGACTACTCCGGGGACACCCTTTTTGAGTCTATTGAAGAGAGATTTCAAAAATCGCCGGAATCAATTTTAGTATCTCACAAAACCAAGCGTAACTCAAACACTACTGAATATTTTAACGTAAAATTTCACACAGGTTTCACAAGGACAGTGCCAACAACCTAAAAAAGAAAGGAAAAAAAATTAAAATACCATATGGCCGGGAAATTTAAATTGAAAACTGGTCTTACTTTTTGGGACACAGTACTATAGTATTGATAATTTTCTTTCCACAGCATTCTCAATTTTATCATCACGTTTTCTTTTTTCCTTGCTTTTTTCATCTTTCTCTCTCAATCGAATTCGTTTTCTCAATTGTGCATTTGATGAAGATCTTTGAATTTAGATAACGTTTTTGTGATCATGAAGAAAAGTAGAGGTGAGATTTAAATTAAAAAAAAAATTGAGAAGCTTTTCAGATCTATCTTTTGTTAGTTTAGACTATAATTAAACGCAAACGATGTTCATAATCAATGACTTGTAGTAAATTGATTTTGAAAACGTTTCTCTAGATATAAGTTTCATCTCCGGACTCTGGTTTTATCAAAAAAGAAAATGAAAGAATGCTATTTTAATTCTTAAAATATTGATGATTTTAAATAGTTCTATTAGTAATTCATTTTATATACAAGTCTTTAATAATTATATGTATTGAAATTCAATAGTTGCCACGAGTATCGTCATTTCTCTATGTGCTCTAAATTTAAAATCGAAAATACTTGTGATAATTAACAGAAAAGTATTATTATTAATGCAAAACTACATCAAATTTTAATATTTCCTGTTTAATAAAAAAGAAATTATTTGTCATCATGCACTAGCCAGGTTCAAGAGGATATGAGTTCAATGTTTATTGGTGCCATCCTTTAGTTTCACTACTTTCAAAATGAATGGCAGACATCGACAGTCTGATTGCTTTAGAGTTTCTTTGATTTTCTCTCTCATATATATATGTATATATAAATGTGTATATGCACCAATATAATTTAAAAACTGTAAGAAGTAGAAGTTCATTTTTTTTATCTGAATTTATCATTTCGATCCAAAAATTAGCACGGGAATAAAAAAGGTGTAAGAGACTAGCTTTGAAAAGCTTATTAAGTGGTATCAATGGTGACATTTACAGTATTACAGCTTTCAATTCATTTTCCAAACAAACACTTTTATATTCTTAAAAATAAATGCCATCTGATTAAAGGTGAAAAAAAGAATTGCGTTTTTTTACCAATTTATGTTTTATAAGATGAGAGTTATTTAAGCTCTCAAACATTTAATTTTGCATAAATATTTCTTCAGAATAAAATAAAAATAAACAAATAAATAATAAAAATAACTATTTTCTGTAACCGACTAATACCAGGTGACGTCTATAATATCTAACTTACTGTACTATGCTAATAACATAGTACAGTATTATTGATAAGTAATACTAATAATTTTTAAATGCTCTGGGAAGTTATTAATTTTTTAACTAGTATTTAAAAATTAATAACATAATTTTTAAAAACTAGACTAGTTTTCAAAAAAAAAAAATTTTCATTATTTATTATTGTTATTATTATTTTTTTTTTTACAGAAAGATACGATGAATGTTTCCATTTAATGCAAACAATTTTTTTAAAACTTTTCAAACAGTATTGTTCTTTTACAATTATATTAGGGCACAATATTTTAGAATCCGTTCATGTATGCCCATCAAAATATCGAAAACCATTCCATTTTTTCAATCTGTTTTGCATAGTCATATTATCCAGATGATACAATTCTTTTCTTATGATTTGTGACATACTTTCTTGGCGTTTCTTATCTGACTTGGTCGACAGCAACATCTTCACCAAGTTCAAAAAGGAGGGAAAGAAAGGGGGCAGCTTCTGTTTTGATGGAGCACCCGTAGGTAGGTAGCAGTTTGACTTGATTCCGAGTCGTCTTTGAAGGAGGGCAGACCCTTCCAGGAGGACTTTTAGGGGGAAATAGTACACCCCTTTTCGTATTGTATGGAAGGAAATTCGGAATTCTCGTGTGCACACCGAGGCGAGAAGATATAAGCGAAAAAATTTACTAGCCTCACCACGTTCGCCTGAAACCGGTTTGCAATCCGCCGCTCTGAGTCGACCAACTTTCAACTCGAAGCGGAATTTCACGGGGCGTAATCCTATTTCTGACGTTTCGCTGTGAAGGGGTCGAGAAATGTTTCTCGCTTGCCTCTTGAATTTTCCCGTCTCTCGCCTCGGTGGGAACGAGCCTTTCCACCAGGTAGTCCGACAAAGAGGCAAAGTACTAAACATCCCAAATGCCATCGTATCTAACAGAAATGTTATAAGGAAAAAAATTTAATATACTTGAAAATTTGCAGTGAACTTGTATATATTTATAAGAATCTTATGTATATATGAATAAAATTTAATAATTGTTCAGTTTTTTAAAATGTTTTCTTTTTCTTACTATACTTTTTATTTTCCAACTCCGGGTCATATTTGGGGGAATTTTCTCCCCCTCCCCAATTTGCGTATCGTATGGAAGGAAACTCGGAAGATTCCCACCAGGTAGTTAGTTCGACAAAGAGACAAGGTACTGAACATCTCAAACGCCATCGAATCTAAAAAAAATTGTTATAAGGAAAAAAATTTAATTTAATCACCTCGGTTTTGAAACAGTGTCTACAACAATCCCGGCAGCGGATTGAATCTCCGCTCTAATGCTGAAAAAATTATGATTATTTAAATAAGGTAAAATATATAAATTACCGAATAAGTATAAAAGAAAATATATCTTCTAATACAACTTAATTTAAAAATAAAAAAAAATTTATGTCTGTCTTTTGACACTAACTTACTGTGCTATGCTAATAACATAATTTCCACATAACATTTAAAAAGTATTAGCATTATTTATAAGTAATACTAATATTTTTTTAAATGCTATGGAAAATTATTAATTTTTTAACTAGTATTTAAAAAATTAATAATATAATTTTTAAAAACTATACTAGTTTTTAAATTTTTATTTATTTATTATTATTATTATTTATTTTTTACAGAAAGCTACGATGAATGTTTCCATTTAATATAAACAATTTTTTAAAAACATTTCAGACAGCATTATTCTTTTACAATTATATTAAAGCACAATATTTTAGAATCCGTTCATGTATGCCCATCAAAATCCCAAACGCCATCGAATCTAAAAAAATTGTTGTAAGGAAAAAAAATTTAATATAATCACCTCGTTTTAGAAACAGTGTCTACAACAATCCAGACAGCGGATTGAATCTTCTCTCTAATGCTCGCCAAGAGTCGGGCATGGCATTCTTTGTTGGCGTTAAACATCATATATGTTGCATTTCAATTGAGAAGTTGAAGTTTGCTATATCAGAATTTTCCTTAGTTATTTACATTTTTAATCAGTAACACAAATGAAATTCTGGAGTTGGTAAGTCACAATACCAGAATAATCGTTTCCAGTGATTCTAAATTCTGACAGGAAGTTCGTGCAGTAAAGTGTTGGTGGCGTATTTTAAAATATTTCCTTCTCAATAATTTGCATTTGTAATTAAGTACCACAAATGAAATGCTGGACCCGATTTGCCACAAGATTAGTATAATCGTTTATGAAACTAGACTCATACAGGAGATTCGTTTAGCAAAAATTTTATGTCCCGTTATTAAATTATTATTTATTGTCCCGTTATTAATTTTATTCCCGTTATAAGTTAATTAGTCATAAAACTTGTGTAGTTATTTCAGCAGATTCAAATTATTGAAAAGAAACTCTTTAGCTAGTCTGACAAAGAATTGTTGTTTCTTGTTGAAACTTGTTCAATTCTGAGTAGAAATTCATTCAGCAAAATTGTGTGATGCATTATTAAAATTTTCCTTCCCAGTTATTTGCATTTGTAACTAAGTGGCGCAAATGAAATTATGGAGTTGATTTGCCAGACAGCAATAATTGTTTACAGAGATTATGAATTCTGTTGGGAGATTCGTTCCATATAAATTTTGTGGTGCAATATTAAAGATTTACAGTCGTAATTGTGTACCTTTTAAACAGCCCAACTCGTGTCTCAGCACTAGGACTGATGTTCAATCCGATGGCTGCAGTGCTGTAGACACTATTTCAAAAGCGAAGAGACATGATGGCATTTGTGATGTTCAACATCTTACCCTGTTTGACAGACTACCTGGTGGGAATTTCAGAGTTTTTTCCCATGTGATACAAAAATGCGGGGTTCTCCCCCCCGTAACTCCTCCCGAAAGTCGCTACCCTCCTTCAGCGAATTCGGAGATAAGCCGAACGTCTACCTACGGGTACTCCATAGCAACAGAAAATGAATGAACATGAACACATTCATGAAATGCCATACCCCTGTAAACCGCAAGACTAGAAAATTTTTTTATAGAGATTCTAAATTCTGTCAGGAGATTCTTTCTGTTAAATTACGTGGACTATTATTAAAGATTTCCTTCGCAATTATTTGGATTTGTAATTAAATATCACAAATAAATATTGCACTCTAATTATAACATGTCTAGAAAAATTGTTTACAAAGATTCTAAATCCTGTCAGGAGATTCCTATTAAATTATGTGGATTATTATTAAAGATTTCCTTCGCAATTATTTGCATTTATAATTAAATATCGCAAATAAATATTGCACTCTAATTATCACAAGTCTAGAAAAATTGTTTAGAGATATTCTAAATTCTATCAGAAGATTCCTATTAAATTATGTGGACAAACTTGATTTTTCTCTGATACAGAACATTTTTTTACTTTAAAAACTTTTCTTTATTTTCCAATATACAGTTTTATTAAAGCTTGTAACGAAATATCGACAATTAAAATCTTGATCCTGGAAGAGGCCTATATTTTGGTTCAATATTTTATCTCTTTTCAAATAGAGATTTCAATCAGCTTGTATAATCATTGAAATGTTTTTGATAATGATAATTGGAGTTAAAGGAGCGAAATGTACTTTTGTTCAATGGGATTCTTCTAATGATTTCTAATGAAACTATTGTCATCGAATTAAATGTATTGTTCTCTCAGACTATTACACTGGCCGAATCTTTATTTTTAAAATCCTTGCTAAATCCCGTTGTGTTAAATACGAATTTTTAACTTAAAGAAATTGATTTAAATTGGATTTTTTGGGGGTTAAATTTGAGTTTAAAATGTATTGTTGGGTTAAATATGAATTTTTAACTTAAAGAAATTGATTTAAATTGGTTTTTTGAGGGTTAAATTTGAGTTTTGAGTTTTTTTTTCTTTCTTTTTTTTTTTTTACAAAGTTTGTTGTCGTACCTCACATTTGTGACTTCAGAGTATATAATATTACTTACTTGAGTGTATATTATATATTTTCATTTAATCTCGTTATTTATATTAAAATTTGTAAGACCTAACTCAGAATTGCATCAGTGAGTAATTACGCTACAATAACCATTCATCAGAAGTGCTCTTAGCGGAAGATGAAGCTGTGATTAATCGGTGACTGTCTAGGTTTTCTTCTTCTTCATTGGCGCAATAGCCCCATGGTGGACCAAGGCCGCCTGCCTACTGGCAGATTTCGAAACAGGAGATGTTGTCATCTATTGTCATATTAGACTGGAATCTATAAATTAAAGTGGATTCTGAATCACTACAAACTTACAAGACGGCCAGATACCTGTGGCACCGAGCGTCAGTCATTCGGCCATCAGGCCCCATCTAAGTTTTAATATGAGTTATATATTTGATATTGGTAATTTTAATAAGAAATAAATTTTGAAGTAAGAGATATAGTTTTAATTAACAAAAAAATTTTTTTTTCTTTCTAATGCAGCTGGAAAATAAACCGTGATTTTTTTACGCTATAAGGGCTGCACCGATGTTACTCAATTTTCACTTCCCAAGGGGCGCGTGTAACTTGAAGATAAGCCACGGACGCGGAATAACAATGCCCCCTGCAACGCTCTATGATCCTATTAGGATCGAGACCTACGGTTTAAAGTGGATTCCGAACCATTACAAACACCCATGGCAAAGCCGGGATTCGAACCTGATACCTGTGGGACCGAGCGCCAGCCACTCGGCCATCAGGCCTTTAACAAAGTTTTAAATAAAGTGAATTTCTGTACATGAACATGTAATATAATTTTTACTTTTATATACATATTTTTATATATTGACTTAAATCCTTAACGTTATTTTTTTTTAATCAACATCTCCTCAGGGAGGCTGTCTGAAGGGAATACTGCGAGCCCAATGTAAGGACATTCCGCCATGCAGATTTAATGTGCCAATCCCGGCTTGTACGCGGAAGTTGATGGTTACTAATTTGATTTGATCGCCTAAACAAGACGTTTAGTTACTAACATTTATTCGACTGCTTATACAGAATAACCTTAATCCACCGTTCCCTTATTGTTCGTTTTATTGTATTCATCATTTTATTTTATGGTAAAATTGGTATTTAAACAATACCATTAAAAAAAAAACATGATTGGATTTTTTCCCTAAAGAGCAATTTCCGTAACAATCGTTAAAAAATTCAATTTTTTTGGGAAAAAAAATAGTTTGACAAAACCATATTGGATAACTACAGTGGAAATGTTTACAATTACTAAAGAAAACAATGATGAATAAATTAGTGGTTGCCAAATTTTTTAAAAGATTCCTTGTGCGGTGGTTTCCTTCAAAAAGTGTTGATAACTAATCAAAGATGTTATTTATGCAAAAGTTTTTTTTTCCTCTTCTAATGCAACTGCCAAACACTTAGACACATCTTGGATGCCTTAAGGCAAGCGCTGCACAGACGTTACTCACTTTGCATTACCCAGGAAGAGCGTGTAACTTAAGGCTAAGCCACGGACGTGGAGTAACAAAGCGCCCGTGACGCTCTACGATCCTATTAGACCGGGACCTACGGTTTAACGTGGATTCCGAACCACTACAGAAATCCATGGCACCGCCGGGACTCGAACCTGAAACCTGTGGTACCGAGCGTCATAGGCCATAGAGCGTCAGGCCTTGTACACGGAAGTTGATTGTTACTAATTTGATTTGATCACCTAAACAAGACGTCTAGTTTCTAACATTTATTCAACTGTTAATACGGTATAACCTCTATCCATCATTACGTTTTACCATATTCATCCTTTTATTTTATGGTAAAATTGGTATTTTAACAATGCAAATAAATAAATAAATAATAAATAAATCTGATTGGATTTTTTCCCTAAAGAGCAATTTCTGCAACAATCGTTAAAAATTCGATTTTTTTGGGGAAAAAAATTGTTTGACACTATATCAATTACAACAACTATAGTAGAAATGTTTACAATAACTAAGGAAAACAATGATGGCATAAATTAGTGGTTGTCAAAACTTTTTAATGATTTCTTGCGTGGTGGTTTCTTTAAAAAAATTGTTGGTGACTAATCTATGATGCTATTTATGTAAAAGTTACTTTAGTTATTTTTAGCATTTTAATCGCATATCTTTCATTTCGGCAAACTTTCGAGATCTTCCACCTCTTTATTTATTAATAGAGAGTTTTTGCATAACATTTTTTTATCGTCCGATATTTTTCTTCCTAGCTCGCATGCTCATAGGAATAGCTCAGTAGTGAAGTAAGATACGCATGCGCAATAGGTACAATGTTTCCTATGAGCATGCGCGCTAGGAAGAAAAAAATACCGGATGATAAAAAAACGTTATGCAAAAACTCTCTATTAGAGAGCATGAGCATGCGCATACGCGCTAAATTCTCTATTAGAGATTTTAGCGCGCATGCTCGTAGGAAACATTGTACCTATTGCGCATGCATATCTGTAATACTACACTACTGAGCTATTCCTATGAGCATGCGCACTTTAAAGAAAAATATCGGACGATAAAAAAAAAACCGCTATGCAAAAACTCTCTAATATCTCTTTCGTTGAACTTCTTTGCAGCACTTTGAATAATTTTACATTTCCTAAGAACAATTCGGAATTTTGCATATGATAAATGTTTCCTAAGTTCATGACGTTTCTTTTTGTTTTTTCTGAACATGTCGACCCTATTTCACGAGGGATATGTAAATTCGTGTTAGAATTTTGGATGTGTGAATAATTGGCATCAGTAAATTTTTAATGTTATTGTACTTGTTCTTTTGCCATTTTTTAAATCTAAAGTACGGATACTTTTGTCCTGTTCAAAATTGATGCATTTGTTTCGAAAGTTTAATTTTTAATATTAATTTAATAGTAAATGAGTTTTGAGATTAAATATAAATAATTATTAGTTTATTTTGCTATATTACTAAATATAACTTTAAAAAAAACACCTATTAGTTATAAGAAGAAATGTAGGCAAATTGCGGTTAAGTGTGTGAATATGTATCTCCATTACTGCATGAGGTATCATTAACTTACTACACATCTAATTCCTATGAAGAAGGACGTCATATACTAGATCGAGAATTGTATATATATATATATATATATACATTGGGATGTTACTATCTTTACACACACATGTATATATATAAAGATAGTAACATCCCAATGTTTTTTATACTTAAGTTTGGAGCCTGACAGCCAAGTGACTAGCGCTCGATGCCACTGGTTTCGTGTTCGAATCCGGGCGGTGCTATGGATGTTTCTGGTGGTTAGGAATCCACTTAGATCTAGGTCCCGGTCTAATATGACTTAGAGCGTTAGGCTGACTGAGGGCATGGGCTGGCAAACCTACACCGTGAAAAGTCGCCGTCAAGGAGCCAAGTCAGACTTCCACCTACAGGTGCTCCATCACAAAAGAAGCTGCCCCCCCTTTCTCTCAGAATGCATGGATTCTTGGACTTAGTTTAGATGTTGATGTCAACCAAGTGGGATAAAAAAACAAAAAAATATATATTTTTGTTTAATAGTATATGAATTTGAAATTAAATATAAATATTTTCATCTTATTTATTGTAATTTAAAAAAAAATATATTAATTATAAGAATAAATTGTATGCAAATTCGGATTAAGTATATGAATATTTATGTTCATATCTGCATGTGGTACCATAAACAAGTTCGAGGATTGTATATAAATACATATGTATATATAAACATCGTAATGATTTTTATACGTTAGTTTAATAATATATAAATTTTGGAATTAAATATAAAAAGTTTTATCTTATTTATTGTAATTAAAAAAACCCACTATTGATTATAAGACGAAAGTATATGCAAATTCTGATTAAGTGTATGAATATTTATGTTCATGTCTACATGGGGTATCATAAGCGCAATATACATCTAGTTCCTATGAAGACGTCCTACACTAGATCTAGTGCTTTAAATGAAACCAAGAAAGTTACGTTACGTCACAAACAACACAAATAATTGTTAAGATTTGGTTTGGTTGGTAGCTCTACGGTCATTTTGTGCACAATTTAGGCTAAACAAACCGGGACCTATAGTTTAAAGTGGATTTCGAACCCCTAACAATCATCCATACCGCCGCCAGGATTCGAACCTGAAGCCTGTGGTACCAAGATAATTTTGGAGAGGTAATGTAGCCTTCAGTGATTCTAATGCGAAATCTGGAGCATAATTTTGCAAAGTTCTTAATAAAATAATAATAATTTTTTTGTTTAAAAAAGGCAAAAAAAAAAATATATATATATATAAAGCTTAAAATTATTTAGAGAATACATTGCTATAATTGAAGGGCTTGAGTTATTTAAATAAAACATAACGTATGTATTGTAATAGATATCTTGAAACGAATTTTGGCATTTTTAGTGATGGAGTATGCTGAATAGTTGATAATAGTTCCTTTATAATAGTATTTATTCGCACTATGAAAAATTTTAGTTATAATTTTATACCATAAAGATAAATTGTAACTTACATATCATAAAGATATATTTGATACAGGTGATTGTCTTTTTTATATGTTTTGAACAAGACTTTTACTTTTGTTGATAGATCTACTTATTAATTGCGCTCATTTTACGTACTACTTTTCTAAGAATCATATTACTCACTATTTGAACCATTTTTGATATCATTTCATTTCAATTTTTTTATCTATATGCAACAAAAATGTAAATATTTTTAATAAACACGATTTTGAATATTTTTTTGAGGGCAACATTTTTGAAATTTCTTAGTATACTACATTCGCTGTTAAGTTGGTTTAGATTGATTGATTTTAAAAGGATGTAGGATTCGAACCTGAAACCTGTGGAACCCAAGGCCAGAGCGCTAGATAATGGGCCATCAGGCCACGATTATTGAGGAAAAGATATATTTGCTGGTGTCCGAAAAGCTTTAAATGATTGTTGGTATAAGTGTTGAACGTAGGAGAATGCGGGGAAAATAAATTAATAGTTTAAAAAAACTATAAAACATGCTTTTAGAGTTAATCAAACCAAAAAGTAAAAAATAATTGTTAATATAAGAATAAAATGAGTAACGAGAAAATGAATGTCACTGTTCTAAAAGCGTGGTGTGCTCGATATCAATCGTAATAATTTTTCACTAGTTTCATTCTGAAATGCAGAGTTAGTTTTAAAATGTCATACAAAGCACCCCACGCTTTTAGAAGAGTGACATTCATTTTCTCGTCAGTCATTTTATTCTTATGTTAACAATTGTTTTTTACTTTTTAGTTTGATTAACTCTAAAAGCGTGTTTTTTAGTTTTTTTAAACTATTAATTTATTTTTTACTTTTTAGTTTGATTAACTCTAAAAGCGTGTTTTTTAGTTTTTTTAAACTATTAATTTATTTTTTACTTTTTAGTTTGATTCACTCTAAAAGCGTGTTTTTTTAGTTTTTTTAAACTTAATTTATTTTTTACTTTTTAGTTTGATTAACTTTAAAAGCGTGTTTTTAAACTATTAATTTATTTTTTACTTTGATTAACTCTAAAAGCGTGTTTTTTAGTGTTTTTAGACTATAATATTTAAATGAGGTCCCGGTACGGAGGACTGGTTCTTACAATACTTTAATTGTGAGTAAAACAAAGGCTAAATACGAATATGTCGAGCCAGCCAGGATTCGAACAGGGAATCTCCTAATCAGGCGCGTTATCCGTTGTGCCGCTGTCCCACTTAGGTTTGAATATCTGAAAGATGCCTATAAATGTTTCTTTGCAGCTTATATAGTGTGTATGAGGAGAAGCAGATCTACAGGGGAAAAATTAAGCGCCGGTTAAGATGACTTTTCAAAGACTGTGTGTTTTAATCACTAATCCTGGCGATCCTAATCATGACGAGATAATAAACGTATCAAAATATTTTAGTGTCGTCGGTCCTTGATAAGTCTACAACGTTTAAATTAAATCGGATCGCTTAAAGTAGGGCAAAATCGAGCCCAAAGAGTCAGTTACACACACACAAACGAACATACAGGTGAAGCTAATAAAAGCGTATTAAAAAAAAAAAAAGGAAATTAACGAAACGATGAAGAAAACAGTTGATAGAGGTTGGGTTGGTTTATCGCTCTACAGTCATCTTGTGCACACTTTAGGCAAACAGACCGGGACCTACGGTTTAAAGTGGATTCCGAACCACTACAAACATCCATGGCACCGCTGGCACTCGAACCCGAAGAAATTGATAGAGGAAATTGAATGTATGAAAAGACAAGAATCAATTCTGAACTTCGAATTACTTCCATCAAACTAATAAAACCTTTTATCTGCTTGTAAGATAGCTTTTCTTTTGAATCTATCTTACTTTTTTCTGAGTACATTTTTCTAACTACAGTCCAAAAATAGTTATTCTAATTAAAAAAATTTTTTTATTGCAAATTAAAAGTTTTTCTTTGAAAGCATTTTAATTTAATTGATAATGTAGAATTCATTTTCAAAGCTGTAATATTCAATTTTCCCTTTTCTGAAATTATAATTAGGACGTTTTGAGTACTTAATTTAGTAGTATGTGTATTTCATGTTTCTCTCTTATAGATTACTAACTGTTGTTTTCAAGTCGAATATTGTCTCACATAAAAAAAAAATGCAACATGTTTCTACAAAACAATCTATTTTCTAGTACTCACTGGCTACCTGATGGACAATTGGCTAGCGCTCTGGCCTTTGGTACCTACCACAGGTTTCAGGTTCAAATCCTGGCTGTGGCATGGACGTTTGTTAGTGCTTCGGAATCCGCTTTAAACAGGTCTGAATGGCCAATTGTCTGGAGCTCGATGCCATAAGTTTCGGGTTCGAGTCCCAAAGGGGCCATGGATGTTTGTGGTGGTTCGGAATCCACTTTAAACTGTAGGTTCCGACATGTTTATCCCTCGTGTGCCCAAAATGACTGTAGAGCGACAGACCAAACTGGTACTCACAGTACTAAGGGAAAAAACATACGATCTTAAACGTTTTTGCTTGAACAATCACTGATCTAGACTATCTATCTTCATTGTAAATAAATTAGATGCTTAATAGCTTTAACTTCATTTTACAGGAAAATTATTTTTTAACTATCAGCTGTGAAAATATATCTATGTTATTTAAGCCTTACAAAAAAAAATGTTATTGTTTAATTATGTCGCATTTTGTTAAGATACCACGATTTTAAAATTTTGAGTGTTAAATCGTACAAGTTTAAATGTTGAACAATACTAAATTTATAGCAGGTCTTCTAACCCATTTATTGAATTTAGAATAGATAATTGTAGTTTTGAATCAAAATAGAGGTAAAATACTGACCCTTATTTGTCAAATTGAAAAATCTAATATTTGATTAACAGAAATGGTAGATAATCTATATCTAGAAACAAACAACATAAAAATTTTTTTTTTTTAAAGTCAATTCCTACTTTTTTTTCACTCTATCGCAGAAAGTCCTTTATAAATAATTTTCATTCATTTTTTTAAGTATATCTGGTGCCATCTATTGGTAGATATTTGCAACTTAAATCTAAAAGAAACTAAAATTAATTAATTAAATTTAATTACTGAATTAATATTTGAAAAACTGTATTAACATCAAGTGTCATTCACGACAAGTTGAAAAAAATGTATCTGAACTTGAATGGACGAATAAAAAGTATTTTATTAACGAATGAAAATTTAAACAAGATATATATAGGGAGAGTGCGAGCTAATAGAAGGAATTGAAAAACGAGTATCATTTTTAGACTTTACTTACTTAATATTTATAAATTAATTTATGTTCTATATACTTTGAATGTGTCCTAAGAAAAGAAATTAATAAAACAGAACTATTCCACTTAACATTTATTAATGATATGACAATTACTCCCGGCATACCGGGGTTTACATAAAATACAATTAATGATCTTGATTACAGCTGAAGAATGTGTGAATCTTCTTGGAAAAATGATGGATCTACCTACCAGACTCACATAGATTTTAGAAATGTAAACTGCAAATTGTCTTCTATTTATTAATCGCACAATTTGTAAAAATTTAATTAGACTTATAAAAACATAACTTCTACAACATTCCTAATGTACAATACTCTTTCAGACAGGTTTCGCCAATGAAATGATTTAGTGAAATTTTGGTGCGTATTGTCCGAATTTACTTTATCCACCTGTCAAGCAGTTGAGTGCAGAATTCTGCACTTGATTCGGACCTGTGACGGATTTAGGCTTAGGCTCCCTAGGCCCGGGCCGAAAATCTTTTGGGGCGCCAAAAAATTGAAATCGATTTTGTTTTTCATCAATTGTGAGACTGAATGCTTCTTTTCTTGCTTTGACAACCTCAAGATGTCAATATTTAAAAGGTAGAATTATTTTTTAAAATAATTAATCGTGTAAGTTGTAAAATTTAAAATATTTAACAAATAGATAGTAAAAAAGTTTCGTTTTCTTTAAGTATAGCATTTATCTATTGACTTAAGATTTTTCAATTGTTATACCAATATATATATATCTGTTATTGAATTTAGGCATGAATTATATATATTTAATTCATGGCTAAATTCAATAACTTAATTTAATTCGAATCGATTATTACTATTCGTATTATTATTATTATTATTATATACAAGGGCGTCAAATGAACTTGGGCCTAGGGAGTCACTGGTCTGGATTAGTATAACCTTTCACTACGTGCATCTCTTCTTCAGAGTATGCCGACGCAGATTTGAGGAGGTGGTGTAAGTTCTATTACATCTTCCGCATTCGAAAGCTTTAACCTTGGTGTGCTTCACAACATGGCGATCAAGATTGCTGGGCCATCGGAAGAGTTGGCTGCACACACTGCAGCGATGTGGAAACCCTTTTTTTTCATTGGGAGTCGTCGTTTCGCCCTTATTACCCTCGAAGTTCATTAAATTTATGGAGCTGTTCTCGGTGGTCCCCAGGGCACCAGGAAGCAGGAAGTTTGTCGAATTAGCTGTGCTAATGACTGATGGTATGCTGGCCAAGTCCTCATTCTCCATATCACTACTGTTGGCTCCTCGGCTGTACAAATTGTTGGCATCATATTGAATTTTGCTTGACCTCTCTTCGTATTGTTTGGTTTCGTTGTTGTCGTTGTGGTTTTTAAGAGCCTTTCTTTTTCTGCTGCGCGAATCTGTCGGCGCATTGGGGGGCAGCGGCGGATATCTGAGGTATCGCTCTTTTACGGAATGATTGCTTCTAATGTGATTGAATTTAAGGGCTTTTGTCGAGAAGGTTTGCTCACATAACTCACACTCGTGCTCATATGTCGTTGCCGTGTCTTTCGGATATGCATCCGGTTCGGAACGCGGGAGGACATTAGCTTTTGGAATTTGTTCTTGCAGACGACCAACGTGCTGCGGCGCTAAATCGCAATGGTCCAAAAAATAATTTTCTTCGCGCGTGCTAGAAGGGGAATCGGAATGAGGTGCTGCTGATAAATTTTGAGATTCTTCCTCATTCGACCGAATGCCGAGTTTAAAATACCCAGTCGACCGAACTGATAGATCCAATGGTCGAGCTGATAGGTCCCGGACTGCTAAGTCCTCATCTGACAGATCTTCAGCTAATGGCTCCTGAGTCGATTTATTCCGAACAGATAGATTTAAAGGCTCATCATTCATTTCTCTTCCATTTTGTACAAGGCTCAAAAGGGCTTCAGCAGCAACTGTTCTGGAGTCCTCATTCAGGGATTCTTGCGGCTCCTGTATTTCCCCGAAATGTATCTCACGGGTTGCCAGATTCGAAGTTTCCAACATAGAATTTTCCGAAGAATCATTTTTTTGCGTGTCTTCCGTTGGGCTGGGATAACAAGTCCTGATCGTGTAGTGAATCTTGATTGCGTTTTTTTCCGCATTTGACAAGCCACTTTGAAAAAGTTCCGGATGCATCTTCTCTATATGCCGGAAGCAGTTGTTTTTGGTGGAAGATCCTGTATTGCAGATCTTGCAGATGAAGGGCTTCGCCTTGCAACTCTTTGATCTCAGATGGTGTTGAAGGGCTTGTTCATTTTCGAAGCTATGATGGCAGTATTTGCATTTGCGGGGCTCTTCGCTGGGATCGTCGGGATTTTCTCTTCTTGTGACGACATTCTCGATGATTTCTTCACGAGAGTGCAAGTCGTGTTTTTCTCTGATGTGCCTCTCACAGTTGCTTTTCAACGTGAACGTTTTTTCGCATATATTGCAGAGATGAGGGCGCTCTTTCTTATGTTTGGCCATGTGCCTCTTCAGCGTACTCTTATCTGCACTTCGATAAGAACACTCTGCACATGCATGTGGTTTTTCCACGCTTTTCTTGTTAGCAGCATCGACGTCCATTTGGTCAGAAACAGCTGCGGCAGCCCCTGGCACAGATTCCAGGTTGGAAATGATGTCTGACACTTTGGCAAAGTCTTGATCAGAATTTTCCAAAATGTCTGACGTCTCATTCTCTTTGGCTACTCCGCTGTTGCAGATAGCTGCACTTTTTGCTAATGTAAGACTTTCAGAGTTATAATTTCCATCTTTTCCAGTAGACAAATGAAATGTACTTGTAGGTTCTTTTTCTTCGGAATTATTTCCTACTCCAACAGCTTTGTCTTCAGCCCCTCTTTTGGAAGGTTGTAACTCGAGAAATCTGAAGAAGTCATCTTTAGAGTTTTTGTCCTCCATCAATTCTGATTCATGATTTATGACACGAGATGCCGATGATGTTTCCCCAGTGTTTGTCGTTTCTTCCTTAAGCTTCTCTTCAAGCTTGTGTGTAAACGTGAATTCCAAGAATCCTAACTTTTTAATATATTCAAGAAACTTTGACGATTCCTGTTTTGTTGATTCCTCTCCTTGCTCTGGAGACTTTGAACTCTCTGTGCTCGACCTCCAATCTTTACGCTGTCTCGTCTTTTTCTTGTGGTTGACATGCCCTCGCATGATATGCCCTTGCATGTGTCTGTGCATGTTACCATTCGTGGTAAATTTCAAGCCACAAAACGTGCAACCGAAGGGACGCTCTCCTGAATGAATCAATAAGTGGCGGTCCCTGGAACTGGCGGAGCTGAGGCTTACGAAGCAGATGGGGCAGGTAGTGTTCTCGAAGCTATGCGTCTTTAAATGGCGAGTAAGCAAGGTCGAATCTTCGAAAATCAGACTGCACTTGGGGCACTCTTTCTGGTTCTCTGAAATCTGCAATTAGAAAACATTTAGCATTTATTATAGTAAATGTTTTTTTTTTTCTTTTCGAAAATGAGAATTCAAAATATTCCTGAATTTTTCTTTTTAACTTTAATTATAAAAATAAATTAAAAGTTTAAAAAAAAAACTAAAAAACACGCTTTTAGAGTTAATCAAACTAAAAAGTAAAAAATAATTGTTAACATAAGAATAAAATGACTGTTCTAAAAGCGTGGGGTGCTCGATATCAATCGTTATAATTTTTCACTAGTGTCATTCCGAAATGCAGAGTTAGTTTAAAAATGTCATACAAAGCACCCCACGCTTTTAGAACAGTGACATTCATTTTCTCGTCAGTCATTTTATTCTTATGTTAACAATTATTTTTTACTTTTTAGTTTGATTAACTCTAAAAGCGTGTTTTTAAACTATAATATTTAAAGGAGGTCCCGGTACGGAGGACTGGAACTATAGTTCTTACAATAATTTAATTGTGAGTAAAACAAAGGCTAAAGGCGAATAGGTCTAGCCAGCCAGTATTCGAACAGGGAATCTCCTGATCAGTAGTCAGCCGCGTTATGTGTTGTGCCGCTGTCCCACGTAGATTCGAATGTCTTTACTGAATACTTTCATTCTACATGGGTAAAATTGCTCTTCATAAGTTAAAATGAAATCACTCATCTTGGCGATCCTAATCATGATGAGATAATAAACTGATCAAAATATTTTGTTGTCGTCGGTCCTTGATAAGTCTACAACGTTTAAATTAAATCTGATCGCTTAACGTAGGGCAAAACCGAGCCCAAAGAGTCAGTTACAAACATACAAACAAACAAACATACAGGTGAAACTAATAAAAGCGTATTAATAAGCAATTTAAATTTTCGTGCACTGCTTCAAACTGGATTGTCCTTAAAGTGGGTATTAACGAAAGAATTAGAAAAATTAATTGATAAATAATAAACAAGTTTAATTTTGATTAACGCTCTAAGATTGAAAAGCTTTCAATTAACTTGTCAAAGAGAGATGGATAAAAAAAAAATCATGTCACTATGACAATCTGTGTGACAAAATAGCACAGTTTTTACAGTAATTAAAAGTCAAGTTTTATATAAAAAAATAATTAATGAATTAATATTGTCCCGAAAATTAAAAGCTCTGGCATATAGCACACTAACTTGAATGATATTATTGACTTGAACGATATTATTACTTGAATGATTTAATCACTTACATGAATGGAAGCCAGTTTTGTGAATATGAATTTCTAAAAATGATTCATTTTGTTACAGTCACTGTGCAAAAGTCACAGGTTCTCTGTTTTTGCATAAGTTAACTTTATTTTACCAGAATTTTAAAAGTTAATCAAACATGAGAGTTGTGTTCACACTAACTTGCACTATAGCACACTAACTTGAATGATATTATTGCTGTGATTTAATCACTTACATGAATGGAAGCCAGTTTTGTGAATATGAATTACTTCTAAAAAGGATAAAATGAATTATTTTTAGAAGTCACAGGTTCTCTGTTTTTGCATAAGTTAACTTTATTTTACCAGCATTTGAAAAGTTAATCAAACATAAGAGTTATGTTCATTTAAAATAAAATGTATTTAATGAATAATAAATGAGCTTCATGGAAGTAAGTTGATGTGTAATATCAAAATTAAAAATTGTTTGAAATAAAAATGTTATGAAATTTTTAATAAAATGCCAAACTATATGCTAGGTGTAATTATAATTAAAGTCGCACTTTCAAAATGCTGTAAGAAAAGAACCACTTGTCACAATGAGTTCAAATTTAAACTGAAGATACTTGAAGAAGAGGGAAACGGTACGGCATCAAAAAAAAAAAGGTTTCAAAGTGCATTAATAGATGGCGCTGTAAGCGGCATAAATGAAGTGAATTTCGCTGCCAATGCTATTTTGAATCGAAATTTCAACGTATTTGGCATGAGTTGCACATTAAACCACCTGTAATGTTCAATGTGCTTGATTGTTTCGGTTTTTTTAACAGAAAAAATGACTTCCAAGTCATTCAACAGTTGACACACTGTTAGTGGAAAGCCCATCCACCACGGCAAGGTCATACCAATTTGGATGGAGAAAAATCGGCGAAACTTTTTTGATGTCATATCGTTTCCTCTTCAACCATCTTCAGTTCAAATTTGAACTCGTTGTGACAAGTGGTTCTTTTTTTACAGCATTTTGAAAAATGGGATTTTTATTATAATCACTGTATATACGCAAACTATATGTATGCTTTAAGCATTATATATTACATACCATATCAGATTTTTTTTTAACAGCAGCTGCTGATGGTGTTCCAGCAAGAACATCAGTAAATTTTAAAAGGGCACCTCCCCTATTCTGGAAATCATCATCTCGTTCAGTTGCTTGTTTTTTGTGCTTCAATTCCTCTGGAAGTAAGTCGAAATTTCCTGTAGATTAAATTAAACAAAATAATTAGTCAAATTTTGTCTATTGAATAAAAATTAGCTAATAAATTATTTATTTTGAGCAGTTTATTATATATTCCAAAATATAATTTATTATTCCTTATAAAATTAATTAGATGTTAAAAAAATTTTTTTCATTAAAAAAAAAATCTGTTTTACTTATTTGCATCTTAATGCAATATATCAATCTTATTTTAATTTCTATATGTATTTATTGAGTTTGTTACCGTTTAATTTATTTTTGTTGTTATAATAATAAAATATATGTCAAAATATATAAAATAATAATAATAATATAATATAATAAATGTTAGTATAATAATATAATAAACGTTAATATAATAAAAAAAATATTATTAATAACTGAAAATAAATTTGAAGTTAGAATTCGAGTAGGAAATAAAATAATAAAGAAATTAATTTTTAATTATTAAATAATTATTAATAATAATATTTTTATTATAAAAAATTATTATTATTATTATTATATAAATATTTATTTTCTTAAAAATTATTAATTATTATTTTATTAATTATAATTATTTTTATTAAAATTATTATTATTAATTATTTTTTATTATATTCCGAAAATTAAATTAATTACTGATTTTTAATTCATTTTATAATTATTTACTTGTAAATTAAATTATTTTATTATGATTAACTAATTATATTATTATTTTTCTAGTTATTATTCTTTTTTTAATTATTAATTATTATTTTTTATTAAGAAAACTATTATAATTATTATTATTATTCATTAATAAGTTATGAATTATTAATATTTTATTTTTTTCTTAAACATTTTTTCAACATACGTTTGCGTTTTCCAAGCACTGATTTCGAACGTGTTCGGGGTCCAGGATTATTTGTAGATTCTTGACCATCTGGAAAAAAAATCATATTTATGTTTTAAAACCTTTAAAATCAAAACATGATCTCATGTAATAAAACAATAACAATCTTTTTGATGGTAAACTCCTTTCCCTTATATATTTACTTTCTCTGGTTGTACTTTTTTTTTTTTTTTTTTTTACTAATGCAGCTGGCAAACACTTAAACAGCTTGGTCTTGGATGCCTTAAGGCAAGCACTGCACAGACGTTACTCACTTTGCATTACCCAGGGGGCGCGTGTAACTTGAAGATACGGGCGCGCAGTAACAATGCTCCGCAACGCTCTACGATCCGATTAGGACCGGGACCTACGGTTTAAAGTGGATTCCTAGCCACTACAAAAATCCATGGCACCGCCTGGACTCGAACCCGAAACCTGTGGTACCGAGTGCCAGAGCGCTACCCACTCGGCCATTCAGTCTGGTTGTAATTGACAATGCTATTTTCTCTGAACTGGATTAATTTCTTTTTAATTTTAATTATTTTAATTTAATTGGATTTTCTCAATAGACTCTTTAAAAAAATGTATGTTACAAATTTTGTATAGAAAAATAGTGAACAGATTAGAAAGTACCATTGGCAAAATCTATGCAACAGCTATTAAAAGAGTCACTGGATTAGACCAGGGATGGGCAAACTTTTTCGGTCGCGGGGCAAAAATCGGAAAAAAAAAAAAAGTTTGGCGGGCCAAGATAAATTTTTCTAAATTATTAAAAACAATATGCAAGTATTACAATTTAAGTATGTCTAAACTGTAACTTTGGCATATTTAAAAACAACTGCTTGAGATGATTGTTAGATTATAACTCAATTAATTCAACCTGCAAATCTGATCTCACTGCTGCACAATTTACGTTGAAAGGCATGATAAAAGTATACAATTCTGTTTCAATGGCACTGAAATCTTGAAATCTGCGTTCGAACTCAAAATACAGTTTTTTCAAGCTATCTTCATAATTTTTAAGCTTCTCTTCATTTACTGAGGGCATTGAATTTAACCCCGGGAAAAGAGACAAATTGTTCTTAGCTAGCTGCCCAGCAAATCAAGTTTTAGTTTAAAAGCTTTGAAATGAGCCTAGAGATCGGCAAATCAAACCGGCAAATTAAAATTCCATCCTCGGGCCGGATAGAACCTTCCAGTGGGCCGGAGTTGGCCCGCGGGCCGTAGTTTGCCCATCAGTGGATTAGACAGTGCTATTGGCAAAATCCATGTAATCGGTGCATAAAGAATTTTTTTACTTGACAATTATTTACAATTTTTCTATAAACTGCAAGATTCATTTTTTTTTGTCGTCAGTAAAAAAATAGTTATACAGGGAAAGAGTTAAATTAAAAAAAAAAAAAAAAAAAGACATCAACTGTTTATTTTTAATGCTGTCACAGTAAATTTACGTTTCATTTGTAAAAAGGTGAAGCTAAAACATACCTGAATCACTCTTTTTCTCAGGAACTAAAGTGCTGTTTAGAGGCGCCATTTTTTGATAGCTGAAAATGTCTTGTAGAGAATCAGAAAACTTGATCAAATTCAATTTTCTTCGATGTAATTACGTCTTAAATACGCAGAAAAAGGACCTGAAATTTAAAAGAGATATTTATTAGAAATACTTTATTAATTTATCATAGATATTTTGATGAAAATGTAGATATACCGGACTAAATCTAGAGTGGGAGTGTTTTTGTTATTTTTTCTGGTAATAAGTCAATATAACATTCTTGCTAAAATGGAATTTTTTATTAATATCCATCCAACTAACTGTATTACATTTTTTTAAAATTACTTGAAAATGATGCACTCATACTATAATATACAGTATAATATAATATATATATAATAGCTATAATATACAGTATAATATAATATATATATAATAGCTATAATATACAGTAAATCTACTGACTATTATAGCTGACAGGACTAAAGTTGAAATCTCTTTTTTTTTTCCTTCGTTTACAAAAGTACATTCAAACTTCAAAATTATATTCCATATCTCAATGTAACCAAAGTAAAAAAAGGATATAAAGTACCACTAGAATTTTTTTTATGTTTATTATACCAGAAAATATTAATTTTCTTCAAGGATGGTAAAAGATGGAAGATTCTCATTTACATGTTTACCTTTCAATGTAACAATGAAGATATGCACAGGTCTCCGAAAATTACTGAACAAATTGCAAAACTTAACCTTTGAAACCAAATTTTATTTACTGCAAAAGTTAATTAAATTTTAATATCGGATCTCTTGGTTGGTTCGCTAGCAGTTTTCGCAAATTATTATAGGACATCTGAAAAGCATTATCTTTTACATAAACCTACATAAAAAAATTTTCAATAAATAGACTTAATAGTGCATGTTCTATGTATCCAAAACTTACACATGGATGTACTGCGAGAAATCAAAGGATCTCATATAAAAATCTATTAACTTTCGTTGTTAAATTGTAATAAGAACATTTTTTTCTCGATGTATTCTAGTTTTCTTTGATAAGTTATTTTACACAATTGCAAATGATTAATTGTAAAACGAGTCGTAATTAAATGTGCTGAATAAATTGTGAAAAATTTGCAGTTTTTCTCCAACTTTTTCGATGTTTGTTAAAAATTGAAAGCAGGCTCAACAAAACTGTTCCCTATATCTTGTTTAATTTACATAACTGTGCTAAATTAAACGTAATATGTTTTGTTTTCGATATAAAATATAACATATCAAAATGCGAAATTTCAATTTATAATCGGCGAAGTTAAGGTATTTATTGCATACATAATGTATCAACTTTAAGAATACATAAATCCTTACTATTATATTTATATTTATTTTTGTTCACTTAAAAACAAATATAAGAAACTAAAAATCTATTAGCCATCCGGATTTAACATTTTTTAAATAGGTGAAATATAAATTTAAAGTACATAAGCATACTATAATTATATACATAAATCCAAATTTAAAAAAAAATTAAATTTTTATAAGCATAAATAAGAAAAAAAAAATATATAGTTTTGAATCAAAATAATTTGTTATTTACAATATTAATAAAAATCAACTTGTAGTCTCAAACAGAAAGAGCGGCCTGATGGCCAAGTGGCTAGCACTCTGGGATATGGTACCACAGGTTTCAAGTTCGAATACTGAAGGGTGGCATGGATGTTTGTTAGTGATTCGGAATTCACTTTAAACAGGGTCTGAATGGCCAAGTGTCTGGAGTTCGATGCTACAAGTTTCGGGTTCGAGTCCCGAAGGGCCCATGGATGTTTATGGTGGTTCAGAATCCACCAGTCCTATGCCCCGGTCTCATATGACCGTAGGGCGTCACACAGCCCACAGACTTCTCACCCACGTCATTCCCAAACTGTAAAGGGGCAACTCAGCTCTAGGCACAGTGATGTGTGGTGTGGTGTGGTGTAGTGTAGTAGTAGTAGTAGTAATCCACTTTAAACTGTAGGCCTTCGTCTAATTAGCCTTAATGTGTACAAAATGACCGTAGAGCGATAAATCAAAAGCATTAAAAAAACCTAACGAAAGTCCTGTTTAAAACATGGATTAAATCGATAAAATATTTATTATCGATTTAATCTTTTGATTTAAAATTTAATCCTTTTACATTAACTGCTCATTTACACTATTTAAATACTCCTTTGAATGTTATAAAGTTAACAAAAATTCCTTACAATTGCATATATAAAATTAAAAAAAAAGAAGTTTGTTAAGTACAAGCAAAAGGAAATACAAACAACCGAAATAAGAGAAGGATTTAAGTACAAAATCGGACATCTGAAATTAAGTGAGTAATGAATGCACGTGTAAAAATATATTCGGTGCAAAGAAATTCATATAACTTTTCCATGTCCTTTTGGACTCGATTCGGACATTAAAACTTGTTCATTTAAAAACAAATAGAAGAAATTAAAAATGTATTAGTTAAAGTGTATTAATTATTATTATTAAAATGCATTATTATTATTATTATTAAAAATGCATTATTATTATTATTATTAAAAATGCATTATTATTATTATTATTAAAAATGTATTATTATTATTATTATTAAAAATGTATTATTATTATTAAAAATGTATTATTATTATTAAAAATGTATTATTATTATTATTATTAAAAATGTATTATTATTATTATTATTAAATGTATTATTATTATTATTATTATTAAAAATGTATTATTATTATTATTAAAAATGTATTATTATTATTATTATTAAAAATGTATTATTATTATTATTAAAAATGTATTATTATTATTATTATTAAAAATGTATCATTATTATTATTAAAAATGTATCATTATTATTATTAAAATGTATCATTATTATTATTAAAAATGTATCATTATTATTATTAAAAATGTATCATTATTAAAAGTGTATATTATTAAAAATGTATTATTATTATTATTAAAAGTGTATTATTATTATTATTAAAAGTGTATTATTATTATTATTATTAAAAGTGTATTATTATTATTATTAAAAGTGTATTATTATTATTATTAAAAGTGTATTGACCGAAAGAATCAAAAGTGTTAAAAAAAAATGTTTCAAAAGTCCTCATTCAAACATGGATCAAATCGATAAAATATTCATTATCGATTTAAATCTCTTGACTTAAAATTTAAACCTTTTTTTTCATTCACTGTTTATTTATACTTCTTTGAAAGTTCTAAAGTTTAACATTTCAATTTTAAATATAAAGTTAAAATATGTATATACGAGCAAAAGGAAATACAAACAGCCGAAATAAGAGAAAGGATTTAAACACGAAGTCGGGAACTCGGAAAATTAAGTGAGCAGTGAACGCATGCGTAAAAATATATTCGGTGCAAAGAAATACGCAAAACTTTACGAACATCCTTTTGGACTCGATTCGGACTTTCCAACATCCTTAACTCTGACCCACTTCGCGAGTGTCGTTTTCATCCGTAACTCGCGCATCGACTATTTTTTTTTTTTCTTTTCCTTTCCTTTCCTTCTTCGCTATCAACCTAAAAATGAAAGTCGGAGAAAAGAAGCCATTCGGTGCGTGTTTCATCAGTTTTTGCAGTTTAATTAATTCTGCACAACCAAACCGACATGCAAATTTCTTACTTAAAAAAATTAATAATATAAAAATAAAATGTTGAAATCTTCTCGGCAAATTTCAACTTATCATGTGTGAACATGTCGGAGAACGGATGAATAAACTCGGGAATATGCCAATGTTTAATAATGCAGGAGATATATGAAGCAATTGATTGGAATACTAATATAAGAATGGCCAAATTCAATAACCACGTGAACATAGCAATGCTGAATAGATCCAGAACTTCATGAAGAATGAATTGTTCAAGAATCTCTAAAAAAAATATTCAAAAGTAAGACAAATGTATTCGTAAATGAAGAATGAAGTATTCCAGATTCTACAAGAAACGTTGCAACATACAATACCCCAAAAATATATCAAAGTTTTGAACATTCTAGGCAAAACTGAAGAAAAATATATTCCAAATAAAATAAGAAGCACTATACAGCTCAATAGGCACCGGGAAATGCCAAACATGATAAATTTGAAACTTCAAAAGGAAAAAATTGATCAACACACTGCGAGTATTTATAGCCATTGAAAACACAGATGTTTAAAATCCCAATCCAAAACAAGAAAAGTGATTCAAAACCATACTACAGAACACTTCAATCAAAAGCCAAATTCTCCAGAAAATTCCTTAAGACTAACGTTATTCATGAATCATTTCAAGAGTTAAGGGGCCCAAAGTACCATTTTCCGCCGAAATTTGGAATGGAGTTTTATTTGCTTGGCCCTCATTTTCAGATAACATCACGGACCCCTAACCAGGACAACATCATGTTCACACATGATAAAAAGCTTGCTGACTGATTTTTATGCATTAAAACAAACTGCTCTTTCATTGTAAACGGAATATGGTGTACTTTTAAGAGTTATAAGAATTATTTTAATGCTCTTCGTATAGTTAAAAAAACATTTTATCACAAACTTGTAATGTGATAAAATGTGCTTTATCAATAGTTAAGTATTAGTTATCAGTTGAATTGAATGAGAAACTACTTACATTTCTGAGCTATAACAAAAAAGATGCGATAGGAAGTTATTGAATGAAGAGTAGAAAAACAACAACAATGGTTTGGTCACAAGTAAAACGGATACGTGTATTATTGCGCAATACTTTTGAAAAGGGAGTAACTACATAATCTGGCTTGGCTGTTGTTTTGCTGCTATGATGAAAGAATGAGTATTTTTAACTAATCAAAGGTTGCTTCCGTTAAACTAAATGGTTTTTATCGGGATTTCTAAAATACTCATTAGATATCTTTATTTGAGATAAATTTATTTTGTAATTTGCAAAATTTGGAGCATTTTTAATCTTTGCTCAAAACTGTTAACGAGTTTTAATATTGATATTTATATTAAAAGGAAACGGCAGATAAAAAAAATATCAATAATAGTTACATATAAACAATTCATTTTAGAAATAGATAATTTCCCATTTTTTTCTGTACCTTCCACAAATATTTGTTATTAGATAAAAACTGTCAATATGACACATTTAAAAATTGACAGTAATTCTTTAATTTTTATATTTTGCCATTTTAGAAGATCAGATTCACTTTTGAATTAAAGAAAAAACATTTTATACCATTTTAAATCTCAATGGAAAAACTTGGAAACAACACACACACACAAAAAAACCCCTCATATTTTCTATTGGATGCAAACCTAACTAAATCACTGCAAAAGCATAATTTATTGAGGTTACATCTAAATTTAATATTGTAGGGAAATGAAATTGGCAACTTCTAGCTTTACGTTGGCAAGACTTCTTTCAAATTTTTGAATTTTATTTAAACTACAATTTTTAATGAAAGGACCCTTATGGCCGAGTGACTAGCGCTCTGACACTTGATGACACAGGTTTCAGGTTCGAGTTCCGGCAGTGCCATGGATGTTTGTAGTGGTTCGGAATCCACTTTAAACTGTAGGTCCTGGTCTAAATATCCTAAAGTGTGCATAAAATAACCGTAAAGTGACAAACCAAACCAAACCAATTTTAACCCTTTGCACTCGAAGTTTTTTTTTATTCGTATTACCAGCAACTCGAAGCGATTTTAGTGAAAAGATCGTATTCACATGTAAGTTTTATATACGCATTAAAAGAAACGCATTATTTATATTGTTATTCGCTTTGTCTCCGTTGCGGAGCCCTCGAGCTTGAAGACAAATTTTAAATGGCCCCGCTCCGGAGCCCTCGAGCACAAAGGGTTAATAAACGGGGCCTGATGGCAGAGTGACTAGAGCTCTGGCGCTCGGTGGGGTTCGAGTCCTGGCGATACCATACAAGTTTGTAGTGGTTCGGAATCCACTTTAAATCGTAGGTACCGGTCTAATATGATTGTCGGGCGTAGGGTTGACAACTCTACCCCGTAAAGAGAAACATCTCCTGTTGAAATCTGCCAGAAAGCTTTAGATAGATTTCAAGTTCACCATGGGACCATGAAGAAGAAGAATTTTAATGAGATAATTAAAACACATCGCTGAACATGAATGAACCGATTGCAAACAGAATTATTTTCCAGATAACTGCATTTTTTTTTTTTTTATTTGATTTGGTTTGTCGCTCTATGTCATTTTGTGCACACTTTAAACCACTAATAAAAATCCATGCCACAGCCAGGATATGAACCTGAAGCCTATGGTACGAAAGGCCAGAGCGCTAGCCAATTGGTAATCAGGCCACCTGAATTTTTTTGAAGAATATTGATATCATAAATTTTAATTTGTTAAAAACTGCATAAGAGGTAATTGATTTGGTTTAAAATAAAAACTTTTAAAAGGTTCCAAAAAGTTTTTATGGGTTATTCTAGATTCCAAATCAAGATAAGGTATTAATACTTAGAAACATAAACTAAAACATTTTTAAAATTAAACTAGTAATAATCCTGTTGAAAGAAACATTCAAAGGGTACAAAGAATAACTTATTTCACACGTCATTTTTTTTTACCTAAAAATCAATTTTATTGAAAAAAAATCTAATAAATAGGGCAACTGACAAGCTCACGTTGTTACCTTTAAAGTGAATTGTATACAAACAAAGGTCATTGTAACATTACGGTAACAGGCTAATTACTTTTTCTTCTGTTTTTCGGGGATCATTTATTATTTTATCCTCTTTTCTTCCACAAGCTTTAAGAAAAACTTTCAAAAAACTAATGTAAATGACTCACGCCTTGCCTAAGACAAAAAACTTGTTCACCCTTTTTCTCAACATTAAGAAATACCCAACTTAAAATTCTTCACCATTCCTTCCCCCTTTTTTGGAGCTGATATGTGTATCGCTGACTGTAGGTTTAAAAAAAAAAAAAATTGAGACAGAAACCCAAATCACGTTCCATCCTTTAAAAAACGTTCTTTTTCTTCTTTGGGAAGACAAGACAAGAAAAAAGAAATGCAAACGTGCTCATGAAATTTTCTTCCGTCTCCAAGAGAAGACACGAGACAGTATGAGGCATTGCAAATGATGAAATGGTCTTGCTCTGAATTTGGAGCATTAGCATTTACAACCGGGTATTTTTTTCTTGTAATGATGTTTAGTCATACACTTATGCGAACAAGTCCCATTTCCATTGTTAGCAAAAAGCTCATTTGTCGGGTAGAAAGAACGTTTTTAAAAGGTTTAAGGAACAAGCGAAGACTAATGGCAGATATATTTGCCACGTGGTACAAAAAATGGGAATTTATTTTAAGAAATTCAGTAACTCGTTTCTTTTTAAAATTATTTTAAAAAACACTACCCTGTTCTATTTATTTATTTTATTGGTAGTATCAAATAAAAGAAACTAATTCAATGCTAAAGGTTTGCTTTTTTTGTGATGCAATTTTGAAAAAAAAAAAAAAAAATGGCTCCTGGGATTTTTGCAATAAACGACCAAATTATTGGTATTGTTATTTTGAAATTATACTATTAATTATTACACACAATTAATAAGAGGATTATAATTAGTGGTAAAAGCACTTTAACTAAAATAAGCAACAAACAACGACTAATGACAAATATATTTGCCAGTAAAAAAATGGGATTTTTTTTTAGAAATTCAATATTTCGTTTCTTTTTAAAATTATTTTTAAAACACTACCATGTTCTATTTATTTATTTATATTGGTAGAATCAAATAAAAGAAACTAATTCAATGCTAAAGGTTTGCTTTTTTCTGTGATGCAATTTTGAATAATAAAAAAAAATGGCTCATGGGATTTTTGCAATAAATGATCAAATTATTGGTATCGTTATTTTGAAATTATACAGTAATTATTACACGCAATTAAAAAGATGCTTATAATTTAGTGGTAAAAGCACTTTAACTAAAATAAGGAACAAACAACGACTAATGATATATATTATTTGCCACATGGTAGAAAAAATGGGAATTTATTTTAAGAAATTCAGTAACTCGTTTCTTTTTAAATTATTTTAAAAACACTACCCTGCCCAATTCATTTATTTATTTTTATTGGTAGAATCAAATAAAAAAAACTAATTCAATGCTAAAGGTTTGCTTTTTTCTGTGATGCAATTTTGAATAAAAAAAATGACTCATGGGATTTTTGCAATAAATAAATGATCAAATTATTGGTATCGTTATTTTGAAATTATACCATAATTATTACACGCAATTAAAAAGATGCTTATAATTTAGTGGTAAAAGCACTTTAACTAAAATAAGGAACAAACAACGACTAATGATATATATTATTTGTCACGTGGTACATAAAAATGGGAATTTATTTTAAGAAATTCAGTAACTCGTTTCTTTTTAAATTATTTTAAAAACACTACCCTGTCCTATTTATTTATTTATTGATTTTTATTGCTAGAATCAAATAAAAGAAACTAATTCAATGCTAAAGGTTTGCTTTTTGCTGTGATGCAATTTTGAAAAAAAAAAAAAAAAAAAAAATGCTTCATGTGGTTTTTGCAGTAAGCGACCAAATTATTGGTACCGTTATTTTGGAATTATACAATTAATTATTACAAATAATTAATAAGATACTTATATTTTAGGGGTAAAAGCACTTTAACTAAAATAAGGAACAAACAACGACTAATGACAAATATATTTGCCACGTGCAGTAATGGATGCATGGGAATTTTTTTTAGAAATTAAATATTTCGTTTCTTTTTAAAATTATTTTAAAAACACTACCCTGTCCTATTTATTTATTGTTTTCTATTGGTAGAATCAAATAAAAGAAACTAATTCAACTAAATAAAAATTAAACTAAAGGGGTGCTTTTTTCTGTGATGCAATTTTGAATAAAAAAAAATGGCTCATGGGATTTTTGCAATAAATGATCATATTATTGGTATCGTTATTTTGAAATTATACGATAATTATTACACGCAATTAAAAACATGCTTATAATTTAGGGGTAAAAGCACTTTAACTAAAATAAGGAACAAACAACGACTAATGATAGATATTATTTGCCACGTGGTACAAAAAATGGGAATTTATTTTAAGAAATTCAGTAACTCGTTTCTTTATAAATTATTTTAAAAACACTACCCAGTCCTATTCATTTATTTATTTTTATTAGTAGAATCGAATAAAAGAAACTAATTCAATGCTAAAGGTTTGCTTTTTGCTGTGATGCAATTTTGAAAAAAAAAAAAAAAAATGCCTCATGTGGTTTTTGCAGTAAGCGATCAAATTATTGGTACCGTTATTTTGGAATTATACAATTAATTATTACACATAATTAATAAGATACTTATATTTTAGTGGTAAAACGCTTTAACTAAATTAAGGAAACGTAAAGACTAAGATAGCCACGTGTTACCAAAAATGGGGATTTTTTTTTTTTTTTTTTTTAGGAATTAAATGGCTTGTTTCTTTTTAAAATTGTTTTAAAAACGCTACCCTGTCCTATTTATTTATTGGTCGAATCAAATAAAAGTAACTGATTCAATGCTAAGTTAGTGTTCTGAGACGCAATTTTGAATTTAAAAAAAAAAAAAAAAAAAAATTGGCTGCCGTGGTTTTTGCAATAAGCGACCAAATTATCGGTACCGTTATTTTGAAATTATACCATTAATTATTACACATAATTAATAAGATGCTTATAATTTAGTGGTAAAAACGCTTTAACTAATAAAATACCTGATTAATTAATTAGAATAAAATACCTGTTTCATAAAAAAGTATAATTTAAGAGAACACTATCTTCAATTTGTGATATGTATACCTTTATTTAATTTAATTTTTTTTTTTAATATTTTGCTGTGAATATAATGTCATAACACTAATAAAGAATCTTATGTAATGTTTTAACCTTTCCGTTTTATTTAATACATTTTATTTTTATTTTGAAAGATTATAATGACTTTTGACTAATATAATTTACACTTCTGCATTTGCATTTAAATGTTATAGTAAAAAAAAAACCCATAAATATAAATGAAACCTATAAATTTTACTTCAACTGTATTGAAATAAAATCTTTACAGTTCAAAAATATTTGTTTTCCCTAATATCTTTAAAAATGAATCATTGTTTTAAAGCATACATATAGTTTTAAGAATATGAAAAAAAATTATGATGAATATCTGATAATGAATTAGATAAATAATGATAATGAATATTATAATGATTATGAATTAGATCCTTAAAAAATGTTTAAATTATTCAAAATATGCATTTTTAATTATTTTAGAAACTATCTTACACTTTTATTATTACAAAAATTTAAAATAATTACTTCATTTAAATACTATAAATTTAAATGTAAACCTTTAAAGTTTATTTCTTTTAAAATACAAAACATTAAACAATTCACTAACCTGTTAATCGTTATATTTTTTTTCGATATATTTAATTATCTCTCAAAGTTACAAATTGAAAATAGTATTCTCTAAAATGGAATTTTTCATAAAACAGATATTTTATTCTAATTAAATAATTAATTAAGAGTTTTAATTAATTTAATTAAAGCGTTTTTACCACTAAATTATAAATATTTTATTAAATATATGTAATTAATGGTATAATTTCAAAATAATTACCAATAATTTAATCGCTTATTGAAAAAACCATGTGAGCCATTTTTTTCCCCAAAAATTGTATTCATATAGCTTTTACATTCTAAAGGGGTATTCCCACAATGAGTAATAAATTGACCTAAGTTTTGTTCTTAAAAACTGTCATGATAGATATATAAAACCTACCAAAATAATTTTATATGATGAATAATTTAAAAAATGAATTAGTTTATTTTCGATAACTAAAATTTTTACATTATTGACTCATGTGTTTTCTGAAACTAGGCGATACAATTATTCATATTTTAATTCATTATTCATATTTAATTTAATTATTCATATAATAATTTAATATTTTATCACAATATATAACATTTCTTTTATTAATAGAATTCATGATTCTTAAAATCAAAAGAAATGCTTCTTAAAACAAATAAAAAGACAGAGGATAAAAACTTATCTAATCTAAAGCAAATCATGACCTACATAGAGCATCGCATGAATTGACTCATCCGTTAGCAATCGATTAATTACAGCCATTTCTTGGAGCGTTCAACAATTCATCTCCAGAAACATG
This sequence comes from Caerostris darwini, assembly GCA_021605075.1. Lineage (NCBI taxonomy): Eukaryota > Metazoa > Arthropoda > Arachnida > Araneae > Araneidae > Caerostris > Caerostris darwini. The sequence continues at coordinate 45,757 of BPLQ01010360.1, forward strand.
CTCAATCATCAATTAATCGTTTTTAAAGATACATCAAAATCAGCGAGAAATAATCACAAAGACAAAACTCACTCACTACCTGGGCTATCGAAGCAGAAACATGATTTCAACTCACCTCAACACAGGATTTCTTGGGAACTGGACAAGGAAACAGTTTAGTATAGAGTTTCAGCAAAACACGGCAAGCCCTACCATCAAATTGGGCAATTGAATTTCAGAGGGGCAAGGCGTCGATGGTACTGCCGAGAGGGATGAAAGTCTGCCCGTAGCTACTCAGAGGGAACTCGGGCATCGAAGTTGTTGCCCTGGGCAACCATCCTGTACACAGAGACAGTAACTGCAGTCGCAGTGCTAGATGCAGCGGATGAACGATCAATGGATGCTGGCCACACCTGTGTACCCCCGCCCCCCTCTGCCTGGTAACTTACCTGGTATATCCACTTCTTTAGATCCACCCCTCAGAGGTCCCCCGCGCTAACCCCCCCTTAGTTTCCTTCTCGCACCCTCGTAGCATGGAATGTTGAATTTCCAGCTGGGATGTAGTTCAGAAGACTTTTAAAAAAGGGATGAACAAATTCGAATCCGTTTCAGAAAGGAGGGACATATACAGTTAGTTGAATAGTATATTTCTTTTCTAATGGTTACTTATGAATATTTCAATCTAAAACATACATAAAAAGTAGCATCATACAAATGCACGCTGTAAAAATGGTATCAAGAAAGATGAAACATTCGATTTCAGATTCGCAATTCATTCAGATTTGCAATTAAACACGTATTCAATATAATTAATGTTGTGTTTAAATCAAATTATTATCATCATTAAAACCTATTTAAAAGTAATCGTTAAAAAAAAACCTCATTAAAAAATATCGGTTTAATGATTATCAATATTTTCTCGAAAGGAATATAAATTCTCTTGATTATCGCTCAAAGGTTATCGATTCATTTACGTTAGAGATTTTCAATTAATTACGAGTTCCCATTATAAATAATATTTTTATTTAATTATTGAAAATAAATCATTTTATTAAGACTCCATTAAAAAAAAATTTAGAATTAGTTATTTCTTTTCTAATGGTTAATTATGAATATTTCAATCTAAAGCATACATAAAAAATAATGTCACATCATACAAATGCACGCTGTGAAAGTTGTGTCAAAAAAGATGGAAAATTCGATTTAGTTTCATCCAGATTCATAATTAACCAATCACGTTCATTATAATTAATGTTGTGTTTAAATCACATTAATATCATCATTAAAACCTCTTTAAAAGTAATCGTTAAAAAAAAAAACCTCATTAAAAAATAAAGGTTTAATGATTATCAAAATTATCGCGAAAGGAATATAAATTATCTTGAATATTGCTCAAAGGATATCGATTCAGTTACGTTACAAGATTTTCTATTAATTACTAGTTTCTATTATGAATAATATTTTTTTATTTAATTATTGAAAATAAATCCTTTTATTAAGACTCCATTAAAAAAAAAATCTAAAATTTAAAGAGAAAAATGACACTGGAAGTATGGAAATTTCTTGAATTGTTTAAAAATTGGCTAGGGAGAATATATTTTGTAATTAACTAAGCAGTAACAGCAAAGCATTTCAACAATTAAATTATTATTAAATCATTGCTTTATTCCTTCTTATTTCCTCAGCTGAATTTTAAAATAAAAAAAGCATTTCAGATGTGTAAAATTTAATGTAAAGATATTTACAAATAATATATTTTTTATTTTTAAATATCGACTGTAAAAGCTAGATTAATTATATTAATTAACAACTTAATAAATATACATTTTAATTACATTAGGTTAGGATCAAATGAAGAAATTCAAAGCGAAAGTAATTGTTCAAAGGAAATGTTTTAATTGGTTTAGTAGGCTTTTCTTACGATTCAGAAATAATTGCACATTCCAGTGATAAAGTTTATCGATATTAATATTAAAACTTATTCACTTTCCTGTATTTCATTCGTATAATACAAATGAAAAAGATTTTGTTGCATTAAAATATGTTTGTAATTATTTGAGGCAGTCTTTATATTATGCATGCTTACATTTTAGGGCACATTTATGATAAAATTATTAATAAATATAAAAATAGTTGCAACTATTTTCATCTCCAATTTCAAAACGTTTGCGTTTCAACCAAACTGAACAAAAACAAATGAAAGATAACAATGTTATCCATACAGCTATCGATGTTTATTTGTTAATAAAAGCATCTATTCGAATAGATAATATTAAAAAAAAAAACATCTTTACTGTGACTTGTTTCTGTTTAAAAAATTGTAGCACCGAATAATTATATTACGCTAATATTGCTAATTAATATATGTTTTAATATGAATGAACAAAATATTAAATACATAAAATACGTATTATTTATTTTTAATGTAAATGAGTAATATATAAAAAATTACTATTTATATGTTTTTCAATATTTATATTTCAATTTAATATGATGTACAGTTATAGAGAATAAACACCTGGTCCGTTTTTATGAATTATAATGCTGAAATTCTTATTTTACAGAAATATAAAAATTCACGTCACATACCCATTAAGAAAAAATGTATATATTTATTTTTAGAATTCAGAAATTTCTCGTAAAATATTAAGTTCAACAGAATAAAATTAGAGATCTCCAATTTCTCTAATATAAAGATACTAGTTAGAGATCTCTATTTAGTAAAACTGACAAATTCTTTTTAATACGATTATAGATGATAATTGAAAGGACTATTTTTATTTCCTAATCCAATTAGTTGAATGACTTAATATTTTTTCTTATGATTTTTAGTAATTAGAGAGTAATTAGTAGTTAGAGAGATATCTAATAGAGATATACTAGTTAGAGATCTCTAACTAGTAAAACTACTAAATTCCTTTTAATACAAGTGATGTGAATTTAAAGTACAATATTTATTTTCTAATCCATTTAGTTGAATGACTAAATATTTTTTCTTACAATTTTTAAAGCATTTAACTATACAACTGCTATGATAAAACATAGCAGTTGTATAGTTAATTAATTATAGTTAATTATAGTAATTTCAATTCTATTAAGGGAATTTTGGTGCCTATTGACAATAACGACTGGAGCTAAGACATCCTGTGATTTTAGTATCATAGTACACTATTGTACTGTAATACTAAAATTACAATTTTTAAAGCATTTAATTATACAACTGATATAATAAAACATAAATTTCAATTCTATTAAAGGAATTTTGGTGCCTATTGACACTAAAGATTGGAGCTAAGACATCCTATGATTTTAGTATCATAATACACTATTGTAACAATGACAGCAAAATCCCGCATAAATCCTCTTAATAGTTTTAAAGCGATTTGGATTTTCTAAATAGATCGAATTGCTACGGAGTTAAACTATTTACATAGTGAAATGCAACACGTGTTTATGATCCTACTGTAAACGCCACTAACTTGTTCAATATCGCCTTCCTCCCCATTCTTAGAATAACGTCATTAACGTGTTATCTGAGTCATTATCTGAGTCATTAACGTGTTATCTGAGGTTTTATTACCTCCTATCTCTAAACAAGTAATTGATACATGTGTTACCGTTTAGTTAAAAGTGTTTATCTTGGAAAGGCATCGGTCTTCTAATATTTACGACTTATTATATATGTAGTTCATCTTCTACAGTTTTTGACAAGTAAATGTGATTGATAAGGTATGTGATACATGTGAATATAATTTGAAACCCCGCTTCACGGAGATGATACAAAAACAAATAATAAAAGATATTTTGCTTTTGAGCTTTGTTAATCTAAATAATATTTATTGCCTTATTTATACGGTACTGCCTTTGCACTTACTTTTGAGGGGAACCATATTGAAAACCATATGTCCAATAATAATAATAACAAACAGAATAGGTGGTTATTTAGCTAGCTCAAAGCATTTTGTTAGGATAACTTAACGAAGAAGAAATTTTTTTAAATAAGTTTAGTAAGTTACATTTTTAACTATATAGAGACATTAGAATGAAATGTCATAAAGTTTTCAACATTTAAACTTATATACTTATATTGCCAATACTTATATACGTCAATACTTATATTTTAAAGAACATAAAATGTTAAAATAATTATACAGTTTTCTCCGACAATGAAATAGATATCCATATAAGGAGAATTCTCAAATTAAACGAATAAAAGTATAAGAAAATCAAATAATATATATATATAAAAAAAAATTAGAAAATTAAAAACTATGTGTTCTAAAAAAATAATAAATAAATAACATTTGAACATTTGGTTATTTAACATAGTTGAAGAATTTTGTTAAGATAACTTAACGAAGAAAGAAATTTTTTTTAAATAAGTATTGTAAATTAAATTTTTAACTATAGAGCCATTAGAATGAAATGCTATAAAAGTTTCCATCATTTTAAAGGACATAAAATGTTTTAGTCATGATACAATTTTCTCTGACAATGAAATAGATACGCATTTAAAGAGAATTCTCAAATTAAACGAATAAAAATATACGAAAATCAAATATAAAAAAATCGCAAATAGTATTGGTGATTATTTAACAAGCTTAAAACATTTTGTTAGGATAATTTAATGAAGAAGAAATTTCTTAAAAATAAGTAGGCAAATTAAATTTTTAACTATAGAGCCATTAGAATTCTCATATTAAGCGAATAATAATATAAAAAAATCAAATATAAAATGTGGAATAATAACATTCGTGAATGTATAGTTGAAATGAAAATTTTTATTTACATATTAGAAGTTTTAAAAATATTGTATACAATATATAAATAAGTTTATTACTATATATATATATATATAACATTAAACAGAAAACTTGAATTTATCTAAGCCATTTTAAATTGCATTTTATATACAATAAGAATGTATTTAAAATTCATTACTTCTTAAAGCAGGCACACAAAATTCATTTATAATTTTAAAATCATTATCTAAAATTTAATAAAACATTTTTAAAATTGGCATTATAAAATTAAAATCCCCTTCTGTTTCTTTGAGATTCTTCAAGCTTTGAGATGTAATCTAAGATTAAGATTTATTGTTCATACTGTGTTTAGCATTTTTTTTAAAAAAACATATAAGCTTGAAAGATAAAAATCAGAACAATTAACAAACTAAAGCTATTATTATTTTAAAACGCTTTTCACCTCACAACTTAATCTTCGACTATTATTTAAAAAAAAAAAAAAAAACACACACACACAATATGACTCCTTTTTTCACAAAAGGAATTATATTTTCTAGATTGATGACTCGACTTTCAGTAACAACACTACTGATAACGCGTCATCATTTCCTCTCTCTGTTGCTGAACCGGTTTTCAATTTTTTTAAATAGGTTTTACAATTTAAAATAGAAAAAAAAAAAATAAATAAATAACAATGAAAATCAATGAAAAAAAAAATTCTAATTTACCAGAAATCGCTGCTGCCCAAAGAATCACTCTCCTTGACTCCTGATCCTAATCCATATCAAATGGAATTACATCCACCTTAAGCAACATTCTTCCTTCCTTTATCACTATCTAACCAAACCCCCGAACGATTACTCAGATAACTGTCGCCAATTCTGCACTGGCTTCTCGCTTTATCTGGGCAGGGATAACCCCCCAATCTACGTGCAGGCGGGCGCCTTCAGCATGCGTGACAGAGTTCGAAAGAGGGGGTTGACGTGAGCTCTGCCCTCTCCCCCCTTCTATCATGATCGTCATCCATCGCTTTTAGTCATTTCCAGAACGGCCTACTCCCATCTCATCATCCATTGCTCTGACAAAAGGATGCTCAGACGATATAAAAAGGGAACATCCCCTCCCGCATCTCCCCATCTGGCTAAGTGTTATTAGTATTAAATGCCCCGCTAACAAGGTGTCCTGCATTCAGCTATAAAAACACCCGATGCAGTCACTAGTGCGGTGTGTGCTCTCCCATTTTACGCAGTCAGTCAGGTCGGTTGGCTTTCAAAAGAGGATGGGAAATTTTACAGCTGTGTGAATTTGTAACGAGTGCGGCTGTGGTGTAAGGAATGCCTTTGGTATTGTGTGAGAGGAAACCTGTGGAATAACGCGTACAAAGAACGAGGCGTTTCACTTTTTCAATTTCTTCTACTAGCTCGCACTCTCCCTATCTATATCCTGTTCAAATTTTCAATCGTTCATAAAACACTTTTTATTTATCCACTCACGTTCAAATACATTTTTTTTGTAACTTGTAGTGGATGACACTTGATGTTAATACAGGGTTTTCAAATATTAATTCATTCAATAAATTTAATTAATTAATTATAGTTTTTTTTTAATTCCTTCTGTTAGCTCACACTTTCCCTATCTATATCTTGTTCAAATTTTCAATCGTTCATAAAATACTTTTTATTCATCCACTCGATTTCAAATAAATTTTTTTTTTTGAACTTGTAGTGGATGACACTTGATTGTGACTTGATACAGTGTTTTCAAATATTAATTCAGTAATTAAATTTAATTAATTAATTTAGTTTGTTTTTCTAAGATTTAAGTTGCAGATATCTACCAATAGAGGGCGTCAGATAAACTTAAAAAAATGAAGGAAAATTATTTTTAAAGGACTTTCTGCGATTGAGTGAAAAAAAGTAGGAATTGACTTTAAAAAATTTTTTTTTTATATATTACTTGTTAAATTCTGATAGCACGCTCTTTACCATTGGTTCCTTTCTACATAGAGTAATCCCTTAAGAAAGCATGCATTTCAGTTGGAATGATAGTAAAATAGTTTCAAGATTATTCTGTGGGATAACGTCTTTGGATTTAAATTTTAATTTCTAATTTAGAATGAAAATGAATTAATAATTCCTCTAAGATGTTAAGAGTTAAAAAAGCTATTATGCCAGGGATGGGCAAACTACGGCCCGCGGATAGAATTTTAATTTACCGGTCCGAGGCAAATTAAAAGAAATATATATTTATAAATCCATCTCCTTCTCTACTTTGATAAAAAAAAAAATTTTCAAAAGAGACATTCAAACAGAATTGGATATTTTTACCATGCCTTTCAACGTAAATTGTGAAGCAGTGAGATCAGATTTGCAGGTTGAATTAATTGAGTTGCAATTTGACAATCCTTTCAAGCAGTTGTTCCTAAATATGCCAAAGTACAAATCATTATAGGAAGTAAGTTTCCCAAATTTAATATTTCACGGCCAGAAAATCAGTGCGATGTTTGCTTCGGCTTATGTATGTGAACAAGTGTTTTCCACTATGAACCTTAGAAAGAATTATTTCAGAAGTAGATTGACAGATGAGCATTCAGCCTCGTTCCTTAGGATCAGTACATCTCACTTCGAACCTCAATATAAGGAACTTTTAAAAATGAAATCGCAATTTAATTCATCTCATTAACATATTTAAATTGCAATACTTGTATATTGTTTTTTAAATTTTATCTTGTCCCACCAAACTTTTTTTTCCGATTTTAGGCCCGTGACCGAAAAAGTTTGTCCATCCCTGTATTATGCTTTAATAACTTCCATGACTCATAACGATTTACTGATTTCGGAAAGCCGTACATAGTTTTAAGCATGAACAAAAGATGTGTGCTGAATAGGCTAATATAGGTTTAATTAACTATTTAATTAGGTAACTATTTAATTAGGCAATACACAGGCATCTTTATGCCATAAGCTGGGGCTGCACCTCTGTTATTCATTTAGCACTACACAGGGGGGCACGTGTAACTTGGAGATATGCTACGAATGCAAGTAACACAACCCCCCATAAATTCTGAATCCCTACAAACATCCATGGCACCACCGGGTCTCGAATTCGGAACCTGTGGTACCGAGCGCCAGAACACTTTTTTTTTTTCAAATGTATTGCTATATATTGTAGCGGGTTTAGGTTTTTCCACCGTACAAAAGCAAACTGGTTAGGAAGTCAAACCGGTGGCTAACAATACTCGCAGATTTTGCGTTCAAAGGTTGTATTGTTGTTTCTTATCACACTTTAGATGTCTAATCTAAACCAAACCTACGAATCGGTGTGGTCTCCAGGTTGAATGGTAAGAGGGCAACTTCTTTTGTGATGGAGCACCCGCAGGTAGAAGTCTGACTTGGCGCTGTGACGATGGAATTTTACAAGGTAGGCTGTCAGTCTACGCTCTACAGTCATATGAGACCGGGACAACGGCTTAAAGTGGATTCCAAAACACTACAAACATCCACGCCACCGCCGGGACTCGAGGCCGAAACCTGTGGCACCGAGCGCCACTCAGCCATGCTTTTAAAAGCATTCCATCATTAAAAATTCATCAGAATAAGATTCACATAATTTACTTCACTTCATTTTTTAACAATTCAACGGGGGGGAAACAACACAATCTTAATATCACTTATTAAATTTATATCACACTCAAGTGACACATTTAATTAATTATAACGATTTACTAATACTATTTAAATTAATTAGCACATTTGAAAATTGGCAGAAAAAAAAAATTTTAGTACAAAATGCACTATTTTGTAGGGTTTTTTTATAATAAGAAAAAATAGTTTTAAATATGCTAAATTTCCAAAATTTGTAGGAGAAACCGATGAAGATTCATACATGTTTTTAACAAATCGAAAAAAAAGAAGGAAAAAAAAAACAACCCTAATCTTATAACAATTTATTAAACTTACATCACACTCAAGTGATACATCTGATTAATCATAACGATCTATTTAAATTAATAACACAGTTTAAAATCTAGCAGTAAAAATGCTTTTTTATAGTACATTTGTATAGTACTAGTATCAATAAATAATCAAACATAACACACGACATTTACAAAGAAGCAAAGTTCAAATAATAAAAATCTTTGACTACGTAAATAAAATATGCAATAAAACTATCATATTTTCTATGAAATTAAATTAAATATACTCAGTACAATTCAATATTTGCCATAGCAATCAGTGAACGTATGAACTATACTCTGGTGCAATCTAGTCTATACAAACAAAGAGACCCAATGAGCCGAATGCGTTTATCTTAACCAATACATTTTTATGTTTGTTTATTAGTCATATGTGTAAAATTTCTCCTTATTTTCAATTCAGTGTTTTTAGAACAGTGTAATTCTAATTTTGCTAACAGTTTGAATGGCCAAGTTTGGCGGGCCAAGATAAATTTTTCTAAAACTTTAAAAACAACATACACGTATTACAATTAAAAAATCAAATCAATTACAAGTATCAAATTTTTAAAAGTTCCTTATATTGAGGTTCGAAGCGAGATGTACTGATTCTAAGGAACGCGACTAAATGCTCATCTGTCAGTCTACTTCTGAAATAATTCTTTCTAAGGTTCATACTTGAAAACACTTGTTCACATATATAAGATGAAGCAAACATAGCACTGATTTTCAGGGCGTGAGATATTAAATTCGGGAAACTTACTTTCGATAATGATTTGTAAAACTCTTAACTATGGCACATTTAGAAGCAACTGCTATATATTTCTTTTAATTTGCCTCGGACCGACAAATTAAAATTCTATCAGCGGGCCGGATATAACCTTCCGGTGGGCCGGAGTTGGCCCGCGGGCCGTAGTTTGCACATCCCTGCTTTAAGGGTTCATTTGTCATTGATTTTATGAAGAAAAGCCTATGATTTCTATTTTTCGAATTTCGCCGGGCAGAATCCTCTTGTTATTTTGTTTCTCTGAGAACTCATCCGCGGTCTGATGGCTAATTGGCCAGCTCTCTGGTCTTTGATACTTCAGGTTCGAATCCTGGAGATGGCATAGATGTTTGTGAATGGTTCGGAATCCAAGTTAAACTGTAGGTCCCGGTCTAATTAGCTTAAAGTGTGCTTAAAGTAATTAGCCTGAAGTAAACTTTGGCATATTTAAAAGCAACTGCTGTATATTTCTTTTAATTTGCCTCGGACCGGCAAATTACAATTCTATCCGCGGGCCGAATAGAGCCTTCCGGTGAACCAGAGTTTGCCCATCCCTGCCCTAGGCTGAAGCCTAGTTAGCCTATAGGAAAATCCGGCCCTGATTATCCCCATTCAAAAAAAGGAATGGAATCTTCCAACAGCGGAAACCTTAAAAATGAGCTCTCCATCGCCATTTAAAAGTTCTCCGAAATTATAGCGAAGGGGGCAATCGATGAAACGCCAACTCCTTCCAAGAAAATTGCCCTGCGCCTGCGCAGCTCGCGCAGGAGACTGATGCGGGACCGAACCCGCCCACCTAACGGAGCACCCACCTCTTCATCAACCCTCAACAGTAACCGCGATGGAGCAGCTCATTTAAAATGATCCAGAAGACATCTGCCGGGCCGAAGGAAGATGGTGATTTTCTAAGAAGAGGATCCAACAGGAATACATTAAAGCACTGGCTGGAGCATCGATTCGATCCATTGTTTTCAGGGCGTTGGCCTACATTCGGTTCCAGGCTGCGGTTGGAGATGTTCGGATGTGACCAGTTTTACATTTTTTAGGTCGATCAACTCAGTTTTCAAATACTGTTAATATTTGTTAGCTTAAAAGTTACAATATATTTTTAAATTAGAGCATGTTTTGTGGCGATTACAGTCAATAAATTTTAATTATTAAAGGGTAAAATAAATAGCTGGATGTTTCCACGAAAATATTAAGATGGGAACTTTTAAATTTATAAAATCGCTTCCAAATAAAAACATTTCTTTAAAGTCTTATTAATCGCGGCAGTAATATTTTAAATCAAGAATTAATTGTTTGTTCAAAGTGATTATAAACAAGTAATATATATATATATAAAAAAATTTTTAAGTCAGTTCCTACTTTTTTTTCACTATACAGCAGAAAGTCCATTATAAATAATTTCCATTCATTTTTTTGAGTAAGAAAAAATTATCTCTCTCTCTCTCTCACACACACTTTCTCTGTCTAACGTACACACTTTCCATCTCTCTCACTAATTTATTTACGTATTTCATTTTCCATTTTGTTCCCACCTTGACTCAAACTAGAACCCAGAATCAAAAAAGAATCTAAAAAAGAGATTTTTTTCCAGCGATCTACACGCTTCGACACTGATGGCATTTATTCCTAAATTTATATTCTGCAAAATATCTTATATAAGAGAAATTTTTTTCTCCCATATAAAACTAAAATTAATTAATTAAATTTAATTTAATTAATGAATTAATATTTGAAAAACTATATTAACATCCAGTGTCATCCATTACAAGTTTAAAAAAATGTATTTGAACTCGAGTGGAGGAATAAAAAGTATTTTATGAACGATTGAAAATTTGAACAAGATATATATAGGGAGAGTGTGAACTAATAGTAGGAATTGAAAAAATAAAGATCTCTATTAGTATTAATATCGGAAATCTTTCAGTTAGCTTAATAAAATATAACAATATGCAAGTCATGTTGATAATTGTAAAAAAAACCTTTCATTGGCCTCGAAACAATGTACTTTTAATTATGCATGTAACATAAATCAAATTTATGTTTCATATATAAATATTTTCATATATGAATATTTTTTATTAAACATAAATATTTATTGATTTTATTTATTGCTAAGGTTTAAATTACATTTAAAAAAATTGTCATATATAAACCATAAAATAGTTTGCTTATTATTCTTTTTAATTAAAATAAAATCTCGAAATTAAATTTTTAATTTTTAATTAAAATAAATTCGTCCGAAACTCAGGTACATAATAAGAATACAGACATTGTTTAAAACAGATTCATTGCAAGGAATATTCATATGATAATGTCTAGCTAGCTGTATTTTAATAGTCCCTTTTGAGAAAACGAATTTTCTATTAAAATATAATTTAAGGTATAAAATCATTTTTATTCAATCAGCAAACGACAAATCGCCTTGTAATCTAATTAAAAAGAATAGAATAACAGATTTTTCATTAAAATATAATTTGAAGAATAAAATAATTTTTATTCAATTAGCAAACGACAAATTTTTGCATTATAATTTAATTTAAAAAAAAAAAATAGAATAACAGATTTTTCATTAAAATGTAATTTGAAGAATAAAATAATCTTTATTCAATTAGCAAGCGACAAATTTTTGCATTATAATTTAATTTAAAAAAATAGAATAACAGGTTTTTCATTAAAATGTAATTTGAAGAATAAAATAATCTTTATTCAATTAGCAAGCGACAAATTTTTGCATTATAATTTAATTTAAAAAAAAATAGAATAACAGGTTTTTCATTAAAATGTAATTTGAAGAATAAAATAATCTTTTATTCAATTAGCAAGCGACAAATTTTTGCATTATAATTTAATTTAAAAAAAAAAATAGAATAACAGGTTTTTCATTAAAATGTAATTTGAAGAATAAAATAATCTTTATTCAATTAGCAAGCGACAAATTTTTGCATTATAATTTAATTTAAAAAAATAGAATAACAGGTTTTTCATTAAAATGTAATTTGAAGAATAAAATAATCTTTATTCAATTAGCAAGCGACAAATTTTTGCATTATAATTTAAATTCAAAAATTTAATTTAAAAAAAAATAGAATAAAATATAATTTGAAGAATAAAAATAATCTTTATTTTTTCATTAAAATGTAATTTGAAGAATAAAATAATCTTTATTCAATTAGCAAGCGACAAATTTTTGCATTATAATTTAATTTAAAAAAAAATAGAATAACAGGTTTTTCATTAAAATATAATTTGAAGAATAAAATAATCTTTATTCAATTAGCAAGCGACAAATTTTTGCATTATAATTTAATTTAAAAAAAATAGAATAACAGATTTTTCATTAAAATGTAATTTGAAGAATAAAATAATCTTTATTCAATTAGCAAGCGACAAATTTTTGCATTATAATTTAATTTAAAAAAAAATAGAATAACAGATTTTTCATTAAAATATAATTAGAAGAATAAAATAATGTTTAATCAATTAGCAAACGACAATTTTTTTTCATTATAATCTAATTAAAAAGAATAGAATAACAGATCATTAAAATATGATTTGATGATTAAAATCATTTTATTGATTTAGCAAATGACAAATTTGTGCATTATAATTTAATTAAAAGAATAGAATAATTTTATTAAATAGATGTATTCAATTTCACGGGCTTTTAACGGCTAATTTAAAAGTAATTAAATCAATTGTTAAACTAAAAGATAGTTATAAAAGCAGGATTAATTTTACGATATCAGTTGAGAGTTATGTAAACAATCAATACAAATAATTTTCATTCTAACGCCTCATAAAGTGACAAGTCATCCAGAAAATTTCTACTCTCCCGATTCTTTTCTCCTTTTTAAAGATAAACTGAAGAATATGATAACTGATGCATAACATAATAAATATTTAACTCGTCATCTCACTTTTTGTAGACTAATGACACAATGGATAGCAGATAAATATGAAAGGGAAATTGTTCGATATGCTGGAATGGATATACGAGTTTTTCTTTACTTTAAAAATTTCTGGACTATTAAGCTATTATCCGTTATTTTTTGAAGTGTATTAAAACAGCTTGAAGTTCACTTCGTTCCGGGTTTAAAGGGTTCGTATATCAACTATGGAATTTTTATATTCGATGTATATGTCTTAGGAATTTATTAATAATTATTATAAAATGTTTCACAATTAATCTAATTTTTTATAATCATTTAAAAATAACTTTGTTATCCAATATGACATTTTGATCTGAGTTCATTCCTCACTAAAACGGCAGATATGTAGCAAGTTCAACGTTACCTAGGCTGCATCACATACAGTTTGCCCCAATTTAAAATAATTAATAATTTTTAAAAGTATTTTTTTGTTGTTGATGCCATTAAAACACACAGTAGTAAAAGCATTTTATGTAGTAAAATTTTCACCAATTAATTCATGAACGACTATGAAATTTAAACTTAGTTTTAATTTATATCTCTAACTATATCTTATGACCTGAAACAATTAATGTTAATAAACGCTTCAGGAATCGATAGCTTCGAAAATTTATTAAAAGTGATGTTTGAATATATATATATATATTTTATGTATCACTAAACACAAATCATCAATCACATATTATCACATTATAAATCACATATTATCCCTAACACAATATATATATATAGATAGATATAGATATAGATATAGATAGATATATAGAGAGAATTTTACTGATTTTATCTCGTTAGTTCACTTCATTTACCGTAAATTACTTTATAACCTTTTTTTAAATGAGACTAGCTTTGCAACATTTTAAATAGCTGGATGAATTTGTTGTTATTGTCTGTGTTTACCTATAATTTGTTGTTGTTCTAATGCAGCTGCCAATACAGAGACAGTCAGTCTTCATGCCACAAGAAAGGGCTGCATCGCTGCTACTCATTTAGCACTATCCAGGGAGTACGTGTAGCTTGAAGATATGCTACAGATGTGCGTAACACTGCCCCCTCAACGCTTTACGATCCTATACGATCGGTACCTACGGTTTAAAGTGGATTCTGAACTACTATAAACATCTATGGAGTCGCCGGGTTCGAACCCGAAACCTGTGCTACCGACCGCCAGAGTAATTTTATTATTATATTAATATAATTATATTATATTATAATAATATAATTTTCTATTATAATAATATAACAGAAAATTAATAATATAATTATATTATATTATTAATTATTATATAATTGCATTACACTAGTATTATATTAAAAATAATAATTTTATTTTTTATAATTATAATGTTATAATTTTCTAACACATTTTGATAAATAACTTGTATTTGAAATATTTCAAAAAATATTGCTAAATGTCAACTAAGTATACATATTGAACGAGAGATTTTAGGATAGAGATAATTCAAGAATTTTTAAAGTCCATCATTAATATCATTATTAATTTCTTTTTTACAAAAAAAAAAAAAAAAAAAAAAACTATCTTTAAAAAAATATTTTTTTAACTTATCACAAAATATTCATGAATTCTCACTGATTTCTTCCTAAACTTATTAACAAGCCAAAAAAAAAAATAGAATCGTCTTCAAAATAACAATAATAAATAAATAAATAAAATACAGAAATCCCTGGTAGTTTTTTTTTTTTTTTTTTTTTTTTCAATCGATTAGATATATTTTTTTCAAATAATTGTATACACCCATTTTTAAAAAAATGAAAAGGAAAAAGAAAGAAAAAATCGCACTAACATTTCTATTGGAGTCCGCAAACAATCAACAATCATGTGATACGAATCATGACTAACAGTCTTTCATTAAACAACTCGCGAAAACTGTGATGCATTTCACGATAGCGCGCAATCTTAATCGAAGGAGGATACGCGAAACGGGAACGAGTCGACCGGTCGAATCATCGATGAAGGAGCATGCGCAGTTCGACTCTCGTGACGTCAAAGCCCTTGCTTTCACCATGGCAACAAACACGGCGTTCTGTTTTGGCTTCGTCGAGAGGAATCCGCTGCACGCGGATGTAATTTCCACGAAAGATGAGCGGGGAAAAAGTGAAGCATTTTTGCTGCATTCATCTCTACTTGGAAGGGAAATGAGTAGCGCTCGTTTAACGAGTGTTGCTGGGCTATCTAGAACATCGAGCCAGGTGGTCTTATGCAATTATTTTCGTTATTTCAAGTACAACTATTCGTAAAAAAAAAAAAAAAAAAAAAAAAAACTATTTTTTTTTTACATATAATGTGTTGAATTTAATTATTTCGTTATCTAGTATGAAGGTATTAGCCAGTGTTATATCCATAATTGAATTTTCTGATGTTTAATTTATATAAATACTAAAGAAAATATAATAAGTAGGGAGTTTTTTTTTTTTTTTTTTTTTTTTTTTTTTTTTTTTCCAGTTCGTATCGTAAAATTATTCGTAAAAAAAAAAAAAAAAAAAAAAAAAACTATATTTTTTTACATATAATGGAATTTAGTTATTTCGTTATCCAGTATGAAGGTTTTCGCCAGTGTTATATCCCTAATTGAATTTTCTGATGTTTAATTTGTATAAATAATAAAGAAAATATAATAAGCAGGGTTTTTTTTTTTTTTCCCAGTTCGTATCGTAAAACTATTCGTAAAAAAAAAAAACTATATTTTTTTACCTATAATGTGTTGAATTTAGTTATTTCGTTAATCCAGTATGAAGGTATTAGCCAGTGTTATATCCATAATTGAATTTTCTGATGTTTAATTTATATAAATACTAAAGAAAATATAATAAGTAGGGTTTTTTTCCCAGTTCGTATCGTAAAACTATTCGTAAAAAAAAAAAATATATTTTTTTTACATATAATGGAATTTAGTTATTTCGTCATCCAGTATGATGGTATTCGCCAGTGTTATATCCATACTTGAATTTTCTGATGTTTAATTTATATAAATAATAAAGAAAATATAATAAGCAGTTTTTTTTTTTCAGTTCGTATATGACAATTAAATATTTGACCAATACGATAAATTAACATTTCAAAAATCAGAAATAGATTTATCATTTTAAAATTATATCCTCAAACACTCTACTTGCATTGCTTAATCCCAGTTTGAATTTGACAATAGGAAATGTTGCAAAAGTGAAAGTGCATTGAACATAATTGATTAAATATATAGGGTGGGTTTTTTTTAAAATTAAGAAGTTAATAATTATTATTTTAATTTCTTGGATTGAAAGATATATGCAGGTTTGTAAGAGATATGTTTGTTTGTTATAAGAGGTTTGTCGCTCTACTGTCATTTTGTGCGCAAATTAGGTTAAACAGACTGGGACCTACAATTTAACGGGGAATTTGAACCACCAACAAACATCCATGCCACTGCCAGGATTCGAACCTAATGCCTTCCGTATCAACTGCCAGAGCGCTAGCCAGTTGGCCACCAGCCGCCTAAGTATGAAGGTTAAATTATAACAAATATTATAACTTATAATATTTGTTATACGTAACATAACATAACATTTACATAATTTATTTTATGAAGATTAAATTATAATAAATTTATAATTCTATGAAATAGCAACTCGGAAGAAAAAGAATTTTCTGCACTTTATAACTTAGATAATGCTATAACTAGAGAACGATCGAATTGTCTGAAGCAAAAAAAAAAAAATAAATAAATAATAATAATAATAAATAAATAATAATAACTGACTTTTTTAATACTATATATTTTTTAACTATAATATTTTTACTTTTAAGGTTGTTTCGAAATTATTTTGATTTTTTTTATTGTAGTACATAATTTAACTTTTAAGTTGCAAATAAACATGTTTATTATCTCTGTAATTTGAATTTTTATTTATTTTACCTCTCTAACTCTTTACCTTTACAAGTCGAATATTTCCTTACAAAATCCGCGTAAGTCGAAATCCTCCATAAGTCGAAAACTCATTTGGCGTCTCTCTTGAAGTTCGATTTACAGAAGTTCTACTGTATATATATTCCAAGAAATTCTTACAATCGAAATATAATTTTTTATCTTTATAATGCATTCGAAACATACAAGTCTCTAATACAAACGAATAAAATTTTAGAGGGCCGTTAATAGTTAATAGAGAGTTTTTGCATACCGTACGTTAGTTACCGTAGGACGTCCGTTAGCTTTTTCTCCCTAGCGCGCATGCTCATAGGAAATTATGTTTCCTATATATATACACATAAATCGAAAAAATAAATATAAAACAGATTTACTCACCAGATAATCGTGAAAGATTCAACTATAAAATACAGGTATACAGGTAAATTCAATACATGTAAATTTATCACAGGAGCAGTCACAGGAGCAGTCAGGTCAGATGAAGAACCAATGTCCACTGTCCCTGAAAGCGATATGAAGCGCTTTGAAAAACCCCCGAGAAAGCAAACCCCTATCTTTCCTCCACCGATCAGAAGCCAAGAAGACGAAATACTCCTTATCAGGTATAATCCCCCCCTTCCCTCCTCTTAGAAAAAACGGTAAGAACTTAGAATGCGAATTTTGACGATTCAAAACTTTTGCATCGATCGTATTGTAGAATCAATCAGCAAATTATAAACAAAATAATATTTTAAAGGGAAAAAAAAAAAAAAAAATTGATTGATGATTCATTGAAATATTAAATAGTTAATAAAAAAAAAAAAATGGACCTGATTAGGATTTCGCCATAAATTCGAATGCGTACACACGTTTTAAGGCTTAGCACGTGCGGGCTTGGGAATGATGCTAGTTTTATTTGAATTTGCAAATAGCATTTAAAAAAAAAAAAAAATATCCCAAAAATAATTATAAAATAGATTTACATACCAAATAAATCTTGTGATGTAAAATAATCACAAAAGTTAAAAAATAACGTTAACAATTTTCACAGAGAGCTATCGGATGTGATGATTTCAACAACGTGCCCGAAAACGTTCTGAAGTAAAGATGGTATAGAGTCGTGGAAAGTATCCGCTTTTCTCTCCTCCAATACGAAGGCTGCTTTCCACACCCAGACCCCTTTATTTATCTTGTGTAGTTTTTCTTCCCCTCCCCTTAGAGAAAATGGAAGAGGCCTAACTTAGTATTCGATTCACAATGATACAAAAGTTTTGCATCGATATCGTATTGTGTTATTATCGTATCGTATTGTCCAAATGGCACATTATGAACAAAATATTTTAATGGAAAAAACAAAACGACTTGATTAATTTTCTCCTTAGCTGCATTCTATCTATTTTATATCTGGAGCAATTTCACGAAAGGAGTAAATGGAAGTTAGAAAAACAATAAATATGCAAAAATAATTTAAGCCCAAATAATTTTTTTATTGATAATGGATTTTCGGATGGAAAAATTCCTATAATCAGGAATACCTATTGCATATACTTTTTACGAATGTAATTGGTAACATGACTATTAAAATTTTAGTTAGGATTTCGATTCAAATCAAATGAGTATAAACTGATTAAAAATTTTTGAAACATATAGGTCAAAATTCCGCTAATATAATGATAAGGTATGATTTAAGCCCTTTTAATTAATGAATTAAATTGGCGTCTTTTTTTAAAATTTAATTCCTTAATTTAATTTTTTTTTTAATTTCATTTTGAAACTGAACATAAATTTTAAACAAAAATTTTATTACTTTACTACAAAATTTGAAATTTGATGATAAAGTTGTTGAAATTTAAATTCAATTCATCACTAACTTATCAATACATGATAAGTTACTAAAGTACTAGCATGATATGACATATCATGTTAGAAATCATGTTGTATGTAATACAACATGATATCTTTTTAAAATATCTTAAATAATACTAAAATCAATATGGAATATTTAAACCAATTTGTCCCCCCACTGAGAGAGACTGAACATTCATCAAATTATTAATAATTAAGATCGCAATCATTAGTATCAATAATTAACACATATATATTTCTTAAAATTATTTTACGATTCAACTTAAAATCATTGAAAAAAAAATTGAAGTTGTTGAATTATATACTTTGTGTATATTGATCGTTAATTTATTTAAGCAACAGGATATAGATTATACCATTAATTCTGTTTCAACTTTTGAAAATCTTAATGAGATACAAAATTAAAAAAAAAATAATAATAAATACATGATTTTTAAAATTCTTTCAGTTTGAATACTTAAAACCAAATAGCATCGGTTTGTAATAAACTAATTCTACGACAAACAGTCTTCATTCATTGGCGCAACTGCTACATAGTGGGCTAAGACCGAAAGTGGATACCGAACCACTGACAAGCATCCATGCCACCGCCAGGAATCAAACATAAAGCCTGTGATACCAAAGATTAGAATGCTAGCCATTTGGCCACCAGTCCGCAAGATATGTAGAGATACTACTGCTGAAACGTTTTGCATGTCTCTTAAAAATTGCTTGTTATGTATGCATTAGATAAATTATTCGCATATATTCGAAATTGTTGCAAAAATCTCGTAATGAACTTCAAGCTGCATTACATTTTATTGATGACGTCATTGCTCAAATTAATTCGATTCGTATTCATATTTCTTATTAAAACGTATTTGCCGCTGTACCAGTACATCAGGGAAGATCTTTCTCAACGAAAACGTAAGAGATATATATCAATGTGTACGAAAAATCTTTTTCGACGTTTTCAAGGTTGAAAATTTATTTGAGGAACACAACAGTTCCGTAAAATATCTGGCATCATGGCCGGATTTAGATGAAAAGTGGCCCTAGGCTATTCCACTTATGAGTCCCTTTTGCACCTCCCATTTTTAAGTTTGTAAATTACATGAGAGATAATAAAATACATCATCTCTGTGATATATATCAATATGTTAAATGAAACATGTTGGGATGGGTACTAATCTTTATAAAAAAAATGTGACAAGGACAATAAATAAAAAGAAAAGTCGAGAACACTTATTTGGACATTTATCCTCAGCACCCTATAGAGTACTTGTAACAATAAC
Source organism: Caerostris darwini (assembly GCA_021605075.1). Classification (NCBI taxonomy): domain Eukaryota; kingdom Metazoa; phylum Arthropoda; class Arachnida; order Araneae; family Araneidae; genus Caerostris; species Caerostris darwini. The sequence continues at coordinate 66,179 of BPLQ01010360.1, forward strand.
TCATCAAACATAACACACAACATTTACAAAGACACAAAATTCAAATAATAAAAATCTTTGACTACGAAAATAAAATAGGCAAAAAAAATTATCCTATTTTCTATCAAATTAAATTAAATATATTCAATACATTGAAGATTAAAGCAAATTCAATTCAGATAAATTTAATTCACAATAATTCATCTTTAAAATTTAAGTATGAATTTTTATGAATTTTAAGTTTTAAACGCGTTGATCTTAACCATCATTTTTATGTTTGTTTATTAGTCATATGTGTAGAATTTCTCCATATTTTCGATTCAGTGTTTTAGAGTTCACTGTTTTTAGAATATTGTAATTCTAATTTTGCTAACAATTTGAATGTAGGCCCCTCTTGATCTTGAAGCCCTAAGCTGAAGCCTAGTTAGCTTATAGCAAAATCCGGCACTGCTTATACTACTGTTGCAGATAATACACACATAAAATCAGTCCGAGACTATTGAATACCACTTGACCACGCCCAACAGGATGGTAAAGAAGGGACATTGAAACTGAGTCTCTAGCAAATGTGTTATCATACTCTGATTTGATATACACAGTAGGGCAAGGGCTTAGCTTTATTAAATATTCATCGAAATATTGAAATCGACGCAAACGATGCAATCGATGTACTGGAAAAAAAGAAAAGAAAATTGCACTTTAATTTATAATTTTACGTCATTTTTTTAGAAATTAAAATTTTATTATGCAGTACTTTTAATTTTAATATTCTCTTTTTTATATATTTGAACCAAAATTAGTGCATGTAAAAATTATTAATAAATAAAGAATAAAATTGGAATTGGATACATTTCCTATTACTTGTAGTATAGTGTTCAGCTTTCTCAAACGATTTGGTTTGTCGCTCTACAGTCATAGGCTAAATAGACCGGGGCCAACAGTTTAGGCCATCGCCAGGATTCGAACTTGAAGCCGTCGCTCAAACGGTTACAGTTTATTTTGTTTTACCCCCTCCCAAGAAAAAATTCCTAAGTACGTGTCGACATTTGAGTTAATTCATTTTGCTTCGCTTATTAAACCGAGTTACATTTTTCTTCAATGAATTATCAATTTATGTATATGTCCACCGATTCGTCCCGCTTACAATGGCCCGGACAATAGTTTATTTGAACGAGATATTACTGTATAGCACGAATTCGCATATAACAGGGAATTTTTAAAAACTTTGTGATTATAACAATATCGTTTCATTTATTTTTTTTTTATTTATTCATTTGATTGTTTATTGAAGCCTCGCATACCACAAAGTATCACAAGACGCCTACAAAGTAAGTAACAAACAAATCAGTGACAAAATAATAAAAAAAACCTTCAGATAAATGGTAAACTTAGAAGGACTTATGAAGTTACAAAAGTGAAATATAATGAGAGATATCTAAGAAACACCTAAGTAAGAATTATCAAATTTACAAAAGGCTGTAAAATGCAGGTTTTTTTTATTAATAAGATTTGGTGGGCATTTGGCTTTTTTTGAAGAAATAATAATTTTTTTTCCAATTCCTTCTATTAGCTCACACTCTCCCTGTATATATCTTGTTCAAATTTTCAATCGTTCATAAAATACTCCACTCAAGTTGAAATACATTTTTTTCAAACTTGTAGTGGATGACACTTGATGTTAATACGGTTTTATCAAATATTAATTCGGAAATTAAATTTAATTAATTAATTTTAGGTTTTTTTTTTAGATTTAAGTTGCATATATCTACCAATAGATGCCGTCAGATAAACTTTATAAAATGAATGAAAATTATTTATAAAGGACTTTTTTCTGCAATATAGTGGAAAAAAAAAAACGAATTGACTTAATTTTTTTTTTTTTTTATATATTACTTGTTTTATGGTAGAAACTCTATTCTCAGGTAAGTTTCTTATTATAAAAATAATTTTAACTGTTCTTTTGTCTGTCGAATCATGCCCCATCCCTTTCTATGCAAGTGTGAGAAATAGAATGGTCCAGTCTACGTAAGTAAGAGTAAGTTTATTTTTTATTTTTTGTTGTATTACTTGTTTTCTCTAAAATATTTCTGGGATGTTCAAAGCCTGAAGCAGCTTAAACGAATGTGATCGAAATTGTGTACTCCACCTACATTGAAAGTAAGTGGCCAACCTCAAAAAAATAAAGGGCCAACATCACACAACAGACAAGAGCGGTGGTTAGCATGGCAGATAATACAAAGAAAACCCTTCTGTTGACCTCGAGGCAAACCAGGGATGTCCCTCTCGAAAAGGAGCGCTGGTTTCCTTTTACAGGCGTGAGCACAGTCAGTCAAGCGTCTATGGGGCTGAGGTTATTAGCCTGCCCTGTACTCATCTCCGCATCCCCCACCTCATTCCTACCCACACTGTAACCGCGGCGGAGGAAAAAAAAGAAAAGGTGTGTGTGTGTTGCTGTCGTGGATGGGTGAGTGACGCACAGGTGAAATCATCCCTTCGCTGCACAAGAGGAAACTCTACTGCTGGTTTCTCGACCATTCCTTTTAACGGCTGTTTATGAAAATGTCCCCGCAGTTTGCTTTTTTCTTTTTCGTTAAAAATAACAGCGGCTCATTGTTCCTCGTCTTACCTGGGTCATTTGGGAAAGAACTCGATAAAATAGTGGAAAATTCAAACCAAACAAACTGTTTTTTTTTTTTTTAATCTGTTCTTGTATGTGCTACCATAAAAACTTGATGAAGTTTTTTTTTGGATTGTAAGGAAAACATGAAAGAAAATTAATGATTCTTTGCTGTTATCATTTTATTTGATTTTTTTTCTCTTTTTGAGAAGTTTTAGTATATTTTTATTTTATTAAAACAATGCGTTAAGTTCATCGGCCTTCGTTAACAAAGCCTCAAATGAAGAAATTTAATTTTTAACAGTAGCTATGAAAAGTTACTATTTTTCATTACAAATAACAAAATGTACTATAATATATACAGTAGAACCTCTTTAAGTCGAACCTCGATAAGTCGAAAACGTCCACAATTTTTGTTCCCTTCCCTTCAAGCCCCAAAACCTCCATTACTCGAAATTTCAACCCTCTATATGTCGAAATAATGAGTCAATCCCCACAAAACATTTTGGTATATATTTTCCCTCCCTAACTTGAAAAAAAAAATTGGACCTCTGTATCTCAAACATTAGCAATGATTTTACAACCTTCCTCACAACCTTTACAACTCGATTATTTGAAATTATTTTGATTTTTTATCATAGTACATAATATAACTTTTAAGTTGCAAATAAACATGTTTATTACCTCTGTAACTTGAATTTTTATTTATTTTACCTCTCTAACTCAAAATAAGTTAGAAAGAATCTAGACCTCTACAAGTCGAATATTTCCTTACAAAATCCGCTTAAGTCGAAAACTCTACAACTCGAATTATTTGAAGTCTCCCTTGAAGTTCGACTTACAGAGGTTCTACTGTACATAGTTAAGATCCAAATTGAAAATTCATAAATCATTTTTTTTTTTCATTTGCTAATTATCTCAAAAAAAAAAAAAAAAAAAAAAACATTGTCAGATTCTGCAAAAAATAATACGAGTTTTCTCATTTAAGAAAACACAAGATAAAAAAAAAAAAAAATTCAAGAAACTACTGCAAGAAAACTTTTTCTTCCTTATATAAGACACAGAAAAAATAATAATAAAAAATTTTTAATTTTTAAAAACAAGATGCAAAAAATCGCTAGCGCTCTGGCTCTCGGTGCCATAGGTTTCGGGTTTGAGTCCCGGCGGGGCCATGATTGTTTGTAATGGTTCGGAATCCACTTTAAACCATAGATCTCGGTCTAATATGACTGCAGAGTGTTGAAAGTAGGACTGACAACCCTACCCTGTAAAAAGAAAAAACATCTCCTAAACAGACGGCCTTGGCCCACCATGGGGCTGTTGCGCCAGTGATGATGACGATTGTAAAGAAAAAAAACCTGCATTATACCCATCAGTTAACTTGACCTTCGTTGCGAGATGATTATGTACGTTACCACAATCACCATCGAGTCATCCCATTTCTGAAATCAGTGACAGCAACATACGCTATCAGTGGATTCGAATCTAACCCCTTCTGTACGCCGAATTGTATACGAAACCACTGCCTTATAAGTCGGAGGAATATTTAATTTAATCGCAGAACTTATGCTATCTGAATTTTAAGGATAAAATTTCAAGTTTTTTTTAGAAATCATCATTATTTATTATATTTCTATAACAGTTATTTGCATTGTATAATACAATAATTTATTTTAATTTATGACTTAAGAATATATTAAATATACTTAAATAAGTATATTTAATATATTAAGTCATAAAAAAAAAAAAAATTAAATAAATATATTAAATATACATAAAATATATATAAAATATATTAAATATACTTAAATAAGTATATTTAATATATTCTTAAGTCATAAATTAAAATAAATTAATGTATTATATAATGCAAATAACTGTTATAAAAATATAATAAATAATAATGATTTCTAAAAATTGTTATGTATTCCTGTATTCCTTAATTATTTATGTATTCAAGCCTGTTTGTGATATCTGATCCAGAAAATTTTCCTAATAGCCTGATAAAAGAAGTGATAGACACAAAATTTCTAAAACATTGAATTCATTGCCGCAACTTCTACATTTTGAAAAAGTACTGAACGATTTCTTAAACAAAAGAAAAATTAAAACCGTTTTTATATGTAACTTGAAATAATCAATAGGTTTAATTTATTAATATCAGTTGGAAAATATATTTTTCACAACTACTCAATGATTCAATACTTTTATGTTAATTTTTTTTTTTTGTGTGTGTTTTTTTTTTTTTTTTTTTAATTTAGCAAATTTGGGCCTGAATAGCCGAATGGCTAGCGCTCTGCCGCTCAATACCACAGGTTTCGGGTTCGAGTCCCGGCGATGCTATGGATGTTTGTGGTGGTTCGGAAACCACTTTAAACTGTAGGCCCCCGTCTAAAAAGGGATTGTAGAGCGTTGGCGTTTGCCTTAAGGCCTCAAAGACAAGCTGTCTAAATGTTTGCCAGTGACATCAGGGGAAAAAAAAAGAAACTTAGCAAATTTGCTATAAATTTCTTAATGTTATTTTGTGATTATAGGCAGGATATTCCTTAATTATCTCTTGGATTTTGTATAGGTTACGATTAAAACACTACGACGAACACAGCAAAAAAGTTTCATATTGCTATATAAATAATAACATCAAGTTATTTACAAACATGTGCATCTTTTTTGTGACACGGGATGCTTAAATCCTAAAATCTATTTCCTGCCAAATTGGTTTTGTTTATAGAACTCAAGTCTGCCGTATTACTAAAAATGGATATATGGTACTCTTGTAAAACATATATATCAAATTATGTATCATTCCGGAATAGTGAATACCATGCAAGTTTCAGAAAGTTACAGTTAAGAAACCATGATGAATACATCAAAATTTTTCATAATATTATATAAAGAATCAACATGACTATAGGCGTAGAGCAGACAACCCTACCCCGTAAAAAGAAGACATCTCATGCTTCGAAATCTGCCAGTAGGCAGACGGCCTTGGCCCACCATGGGGCTGTTGCGCCAATTATGGTGATGATGATATAACGAATCACTTTAAGTTATATACAAGCGTGACACTTTGTACACACTATACTTAAATTCTAAAATAATATCCTTGTCATGCCTGATTTTAGAATTCAAATACACCGTTTCACCAAGGATGCAGATATTGTATACACCTGTGAGTCATACATCAAATTATTTATATATGGTTCTATAAAAATAAGTTAAATGTAGAATGTGATTCTTTTTATAGTGATACGAAACGTTTTTTACCTGATTCATCACAGGTTTTTAGTTATAATTTTCACAAAGTCCAGAATCTAATATCAATCATATATATAATAATTTAAATAGTTACCATATAATTACCTGATTATAATAATTTATAATCAGTTACCATATAATTATATGGTAACTGATTATAAATTATTATTAATGAACAAATAGTTTTAATGAAACTAATAATAGAAATAAAAAAAATTCACATTAATTATCAATGGAGGTTTGGCTTGTCGCTCTACGGTCATTTTGTGCACATTTTAGGTTAATTAGACCGATATCTACAGTTTAACGTGGATTCCGAACCACTCACAAGCATCCATGCCACCGCGAGGATTCGAACCTGAAGTCCATCAATGGAGAAGAAAAGAGTGATAGTACCTATTTCGAATATTACACATGATCAATTATCCTTTAAACCACAAAAAAAGAAAAAAAAAAGACCTACCATACTTCAATTTAAAAATTATGTCCTTGCCATGTCTGATTTTAAAATTAATGTACACCAAGTATTCAGATATTGTAACACCTGTATAGATCAAATTATGTATATATGGTTCTATAAAAGTCTAAAAGTGTGATTCTTTATATAGTGATAAGAAATGTTTTACCTGATTCGCCACAGGTTTTTAGCTATAGTTTTCACAAACTCCAGAATCAAATATCTATCACATAATTATATTAAAGTTATGAATTGTTAGTAATGAACGAATATTTTAAACGAAACGAATACTAGAAATAAAAAAAAATTCACATTAAAAACCTAGGGAGAAGAAGAAAAAAATTAATAGTGCCCGTTTTGAATAGTACACATGATCAACTATCATTTAAACTACAAAGAAAAAGACACACCATACTTCAATTTAAAAATTATGTCCTTGTCATTGTCTGATTTTAAAACTAATGTGCACCAAGTCACAAAGTATGCAGATATTGTACACCTGTATAGATCAAATTATGTATATATGGTTCTATAAAAGTCGAATGCGATTCTTTATATAGTGATACGAAATGTTTTGCCTGATTCGTCACATTCCCAAACCCCATAATCTAATATCTATCACATAATTATATTATAATATAATTATGTGATAGATATTATTATATTATCATATATCACATAATTAGCTTAAAATGTGTACAAATTAACCGTAGAGCAATAAGCCAAACCTCCATTGATAATTAATGTGATTTTCTTTTATTTCTAATATTAGTTTCATTAAAACTATTCATTAATAATAACCCATATCCAATAGCAATATAATTATGTGATAGATATATGGTTATTGGTTATGAATTATTACGAATTAATAAATAGTTTTGATGAAACTAATGTTAGAAACAAAAAAAACAAAAAAAATTCACATTAATTATAAATGGAGGAGGAGGAAAAAGTGATAGTACCCATTTCGAATAGTACACGTTATCAACTACCATTTAAAACCACAAAGAAAAATGGCACAGCATATTTCAATTCTAAAATCATATCCTTGTCATGTCTGATTTTAAAATTGAAATACACCATGTCACCAAGAAGGCAGATATTGTGCATCTGTGAGTCATACATCAAATTATGTACATATGGTTCTATAAAAGTATTCGACACTTAACTTAAGTGTCGAATGCTATTCTTTATATAATGATACGAAAACTTGTACCTGATTCGTCATAGATTTTTAGTTATAACTTTCACAAGCCCCAGAATCTTATATCTATCCCATAATTATATTGCTATTGGTTACGAATTATTATTAATAAACGAATAGTTTTAACGAAACTACTATTGAAATAAAGAAATTCACATTAATTATCAATGGTTTATCACTCTACTGTCATTTTGTGCACATTTTAGACTAATTAGACCGAGACCTACAGTTTAACGTGAATTCTGAACGACTCACAAGCATATGGTTCTATAAAAGTCGAGTGTGATTTCTTATATAGTGATACGAAACGTTTTACCTGATTCGTCGCAGGTTTTTAGCTATAGCTTTCACAAACGCCAGAATCTAATAGCTATCACATAATTATATCGTTTTTTCTTATGAATTATTATTAATGAATGAATAGTTTTGACGGAATTAATATTAGAATCAAGAATGAAAAAATTCCCATCGAAAACCAGTGGAGGAGAAGTAAAAAATGATAGCGCCCGTTTCGACTGGCACACATGATCACTTAATAAAACCACAAAGAGGTTTCCCTTTCCTTCAAACGCTGAGTCAGAAGAAACTGCGAATTCGTGTGCTGCCAGCATCGATAAAAAACCACCGAGATGAATACAACTGGTGGAGTTGTGAAAGATGCCAGATAATAATTAATTAAGGGATTATTCCCAAAACACACACACAATGCGTATCAATTGTTTGTGTGATTGATAAGACTTGGAACTCAAACATTGATTAGGTTCCTTAGTCGTTATCTTTAGTTAAGTTCGTGGAAAGCACACGTGAGCCACTCGGATTTCCAGAAGAACGGGAGAGGGGAAAGTGCATACTTAGCATACTATGAAATCGTAAAATGATTTATATAATGGTTCCTGTATGGCCGAGTGTCTAGCGCTTTGACGGTCGGTGCCACAGGTTTCGGGTTCAAGTCCCGGCTGTGCTATGGACGTTTTAGTGATTCGGAATCCACTTTAAACCGTTCCCGGTCTAATATGACTGCAGAGCGTTGTGCGTAGAGCAGACAACCTTACCCCGTAAAAACAAAGCACCTCCTGTCTCAAAATCTGCCAGTAGGCAGACGGCCTTGGCCCACCATGGGGCTGTTGCGCCACTGATGATGATGATGTTGATGAATTTATATATTACATTATGAGGAAAACACAAATTATAACTAGTACCTTGATATAATATTCTATACAATATAATGTATTTTAACCTAGAATACGTTTATTAACAACATGTTTGGGGGTAAATAATTAAACTACTATAAACCTGCTTTAAGAACACATGCCGGGAAATCTAACATAGGGATTACTTGACTTTTGATGAGAATTTATTGGAAGGAATGGAGGAAAAAAAAATCATTTAAACGGAATTGTGAGAAATTAAGTCCCTTAGTCATGAATGCGAGGTTTCTGATGAGCCAAATTGTTTAATCTAATGGGGGGGGATAACTCAAAATGAAATTAAACTCTGAAAGCTATAAATAAAATAATACAAACTAACAACCGTTTATATATTTTTAAATATAAGATTTATCATGTAACAATAAAGCAGCAGTGAAAGCAGATATAATATTTAATATTAAATCTGTCTTTAGCGTTTTTGAAATCTTACAGAAAAAATAATGCAATCTTTATACATGCTACATCACACAAGCACAAAATTCATTAATAATACTTTTGCAAGAATTATTAATAATTGTTATGTTATTTTTCCTAATTCTACAATATATTAGACAATGACTAAAATATGTTTTCCTAACACTAACTCTACAATGATACATTAACATTATTCTACGCATAACATTTTACTGAAAGCAATATGAAGTATGTTTTTTTCCCCCTCCTTAATGCTGTTTATTATTAACTATCGAAATTATTATGATAAAACCTTTAACTCGATTCCCTAAAATAATCTTTTTAAAATCATCTTAATCTTTTTAATTATACTTAAAAAGAACTGTCAATATTTCTAGAGGTAGCATATTAATCGAATCTGAAAATTGATTGAAACAATTAAATTAATAAAAGTTAAATTTCACCTCCACGAAACATTTACATGCCAATTAGGAACGCGATCTAAGTGGTAGATAACTCAATGTGGAGATGCCCCCCGTACGACAATCTGGTCCTGCCTGTATCCGCGCGACTCGCGGATGGAATGGGGGAAAAGAGCAGCGCCGCTGACGTCACGGGCGGGCGGAGGAGGAAGAAGACGACGCGAGTCGTTCCTCCTGCGAATCATCATGCACTCATTCGCGAGAACAAACAATCCATCCCTCCGATTTCCAGGTATTTTCCTTTGTGTTCCTCGGACGTCTTCGGACTTCGTCACTGGGGCGGTGAATGCCGAATGGAATCGTTTGCCACCCCCCACCCCCCTGCACATTATCTCTCGCCGTGCGCTAGGTCGCGACGAGTAGTCGTTGCGATAAGTGATAATACTACAGAGGGATATCTTATCAAGGATGACCATTGTTTGGTTTGATAAGAAGAGATGACGATGGTTTCGTTATTTTAAAGTTTTTCGATTTAGTTCTTGGTGATTTTCATCATTTTAAATGATGATCAACATCCAATACACACAGAAAATTATTAATGATTATTTTGCAAGAATATGTTATTCTTCCTAATACTTCCAATATAATTGACAATGGTTACAATATGTTTTCCTAACACTAACTCTATAATGTCTTTGAAACGCATTAACATTATTCTACGCGTAACATTTTACTGAAAGCAATATGAAGCCTGTTTGTTTTTCTTTTCCACTATTTAATTCTATTTATCACTAACTATCGAAATTTGTATAATAACATCTTTAACTCCGATTCACTAAAATGAACTACTACTCACTTACGTTATTTAATTATTTTTCTTATTTTTATTTAATATTCATCATCATCATAACTGGCTCGACCGCCCGTTGTGGGCCTTGGCCTTCTTTAAAAAGATTCAGCCAGTCTGTTCTCCTCTTGGCGTGGACCTCCTCAGGTTTTTTTATCTTAATAACATTAAAATCTAATAACAGTCTAAACAGTTGACCCATCTCTTTTTTGGTCTTCCCCTTGGTCGTTGTCCAAAAGAAATTGCATTAAAAACTTTCAAAGCAGCTCTATCACTTTCCATTCTCATGAGATGACCGGCCCATCTCATTCTGTTCAGTTTAACAAATTTTAGAATGTCAATATCTCTAAAAAGTTTGTAAAGTTCAAAATTGTGCCTTCTTCGCCAATTTTCATTGTCATTGATACCATCCAAAAATAGTTCATAGCACTTTTCTTTCAAAGATCGCCGGCATTTTTTTCCTCTCTTGCTGTTTGTGACCATATTTCAGACACATCGGTTTGTAAGTTTTGGTAATATTTAAAACTTAGATACCCCGAAGTTGTAATTTTAATATTTTGCTGTAATTACTGTACTTTTGTACCAAATTTGAAATCAACAATTTTAATCAATTTTAAGTTTTTTAAAAAAATTTTTAAAGGACTTTTCATATAAGACTTTTAACCAATGGTTAAATCAAAATAATTATTGTAACGAATAAAAATTCATCTAATCATAATTAATCATCTATAACCGATTTGGAAAACATAATTCAAAAACGCGTAGAAAATCGAACTTAAAACATAACTGGAGAATTTATCGAATACTACCCACTATTATTTTTTTTTTTTTTTTTTTAATTTTAAGTTAATGAGATGACCGGCCCATCTCATTCTGTTTATTTAATATTATCAATCATTATTTGTAATAGCTGTCCATCTTTCAATTGCAGTGTACTTTATCTGGAAGGTTTTTTTTTTTTTTTTCAATTCCTTCTATTAGCTCTCACTCTCCCTATATATATCTTGTTCAAATTTTCAATCGTTCATAAAATACTTTTTATTCATCCACTCAAGTTCAAATACGTTTTTTTTTTAACTTGTAGTAGATGACACTGGATGTTAATTTAGTTTTTTCAAATATTAATTCAGTAATTAAATTTAATTAATTAATTTTAGTTTTTTTTAGATTTAAGTTGCATATATCTACCAATAGATGACGGCAGATAAACTTAAAAAAATGAATGAAAATTACAAATTTTTTTTTTTATATTACTTGTTACCACTCAAATGACACACGTTGGAAAAAAGTGCCATACTTTTCGTTATGTTATAGCAATGGCGATCTTGACAAAAAGGCCACGTACACCTTGCGAATAGCTGAATTTAAATCAGTCATAAAAGTTATAAGAAAATATGTGTCAGAAAACAGATGTCAACCTGCTGCAAAAAAATTAAATTAGCTGTAGGGAAACAAAAGAGCTAGTCTCTAGATGTTTTTCTATTTCAACTAAATCAACGTTAAAAGTGTATCATTAATGGAACAAGCCATATCATATTAAATCGTACAATTTCTATTTTTTTCTCAACCATATTTTAAACTTATACCTGCTGTTAACCTCATACGTTGTTCAAAAGCAATATTATTTCCCAATTTTGGGATGACGTCTGTATATGAATATATATATATATATATATATATAATTAGAAGTACTTAATAGCTAATTAGATCAACTATATATAAATAAATAATATATATATATACAATAACATGTAAAGGTAATATAATATATATATATTTCTGCAATGCTGTCCAAACCAAAAATTAAAAAAGAAATGACAATATTTCTAGGGGCGGCGTATGAAACAAAGCTAAAAGTCTCATTTTAAAATTTGTCTAGTAATAAGAAATGCTTGACTTCAAAAGAGTTAATCCTATTTTTATAATAGATATACATTTAAAATATTTAAAACCATGAGCCATTTGGAAGTTGTACAAAATAAGATCACCTCGAAATGTATCATGTTGTATTTTAAGTAATCAATATCAGTAAAGGAACGCATGCTAAAAAATCTTAAAATTATACACATCAAATTCCCATGTTATAAATATCAGCTTTAAAAAGATTATAAGTTTAAAAATTGTCGAGCGACAAGCAAGGTACCATTTGAAATGGCTATTGTAAAGTATTTACAATAGCCATTTCATTAATGTTATTGTAAACTAATTACAATGCTGCTATAATAAATTAATTCCAATAGCCATTTCATTAATGCTATTGTAGACTAATTACAATGCTGCTATTGTAAATATAACAACTGAAAAATTAAAATGCATGATTACCATTTCGAAATTGTACAAAATGAGATCCCAATCTAAATTCATCAAGTTATATTTTTAAATAAACAGGAATAATGTGATAAACATTATATATATATATATTTTTAATGCAAATTACATCAAAATGCATTATGTGATTTGCGAATATCGCGCACAGTTATAATAACATAACCTGCGTATTCGATAGAATAGTAATATGTTAAGTCTACTCTACGATGGAACTAGAGCTAAAATGTATATATTCGCAATTTCGTGAAAACCATAGAATAACAATAAATCATTAATGCAGGGTTTTGATCCCATTAACGAATACATATGTTAGTAGTAATCTATAGTGGAATTACTACTTTCCAATTACTAAGTCAAATTCTTACCTTGTAGAATGTAGCACAAGCAGCAAATGTCATTCAAGTTGAGGTAACGTCAAGTCCTAACTGAAAGGGACTCACGGATAATGGAGGTAGAACTACTACGTCCTTCCTGGGTTACGATAACCAAAAATGCCTTTCCTCGCCCTCCCTTCACCTGCCGACTAAGAAAATGTAACATGAAGCTCTGGTTGTCCTTTTGTCCCCCCTTTCCCCACACACATGTGAACATCTTTAGAAGACGAAGTGGTGCCGATCAGCTTTTTACACTATTACTTTTATTTTATGGCCAGATGCCACTGGAATATAATGGCGATGGACAATTGCCTCAAATAGCAGAATTTCTTGGTCAACTTCGATGGAATCATACCAAAGGCAAAGGTGGGTTAAGTTAGGGTCTTCCGGGTAAAAAGGTTCCCCTTACATCCGTTTTTAAAATTTAATAGTTAATCTTAAAACAGAATTTAGTGAGTTTACAAAATTTTTAAAAGAGAGGCTAACATTGAGAGAGTACAAAGCTCTGTAGCAGAAGAAATTTCCAATATATTAAAAAAATATAGGAAAAATTTAATGAATGAATTGAATAAGATTAAAAAATAAACATTTTAGGGAAATAATCACCGGTTTTGGGGATTTTCAGAGATGATTTGGTAAGACAGAAGTAATGTCCAATAAAAGAATTTGGATTTTTCTTTCACGCGGATTTACACTGTGACTTTTGTATTCCATGTAGGCATCATTTGAATACTTATCATGAATTTTTATACTTTGAATACTTAGTACGCATCATATGTAGTTTTTTTTTATGGTGATTATAAGAAAAATATTTGAAGCATTAATGAATATAAATGAATAATACTTTAGCAAAGCAGTACGTGACCGTTTTGAAATAATATTCTGTGACATTCTCAAGAAAAAGAAACACAAATGATTTAATTTAATTTTATAAAATAATAAATGATGAATAATTACATAAATTAATATATATATATATATATATATTATTATTAATTTATGTAATTATTTTCTTTAAGAAGTATTTGAAAATGTCAAAGAATATTTCACATACTGCGTTACTCAAATATTATTAATTTTCATTCATTAATGATTGAAATTGTACTGCCTGACACAATTAAGCAAGGAATAAATATAATCATACATAATTACTGATCTATGTACAAGTCATTAAATACGGACAGTCAAATCATAACATTCGGTCTGGCCATCAGATCTAATAAGACTGGGACCAGTACTAAGAAATCAGCAAAAAATATACAATAAACCATGAGTTTTCATGTTAGGATCTTAAAAATTGTACTTCATAAAAATTGCACTTTGAAAAGGTAAAAAAAATATATATGTCACTAATTCATGAACACAAAATTCGGTTGTATTAAGGAATACGGGATCTTTGTCTTTAATACATTCTATGCAAATAGCTTTCCCACATGTATTCAAAGTTAATGGTCGTAATTCAGGCAGTGACAATTAAATTTGATTAATACAATCCCTAATTGAAAATTTCTTCCGCAATTCAATGACTGTTAGGGTTTTGTTACTCAATTTGCCTTTGCTCTTTACGTAGTATGTTTTAAATGTCGTAATTGTACCTTTATCTAACGGTTGTATTAAGGATATAGTATTAGGCAGGAGAAAATTGTTTATAACCAAAAGAACTTTAAATTCGACACCCTTGACCATAATCCTACAGACGTCGCATATTGTCCAGCTCTAAATGCGATCTAAAATGATAATAAATAAAAAATAATAATATGCGATTTAATATAAAGTGCGATCTAAAATAAAAATATTATATATGAATTTTAATATTCAGAGATTTCCTTTTCGCATTTATTATAGGTTAATTATGCGGCATTATGTACGAGCTACCGAAAAAATATTTCAGTTATAATTAATAAAACAAAGGTTTATAAAAAAGGTACATTTCACTTTGAACAATAAATTCAAAATGCAGAGAAGGCAGACAAAATCAATGTTAATGTTATAATATTCGGAGAATTCCCACAAATGGAAATCGCATTACATCCCACGTCTCCAATGTCGCAATTAAAAAATGAAAGCAAAACAAAATCTTCTTCTTAGAATTTGGGTCGATTGTATTAAATCAAAATAAATCATATAAAAAAGGAATTAATTTTTTTTCCTACTTCGTGTTAAATCAAAATCGCTTAAAAACAGAATTGCGTATATTATATTACATTATATATATATATATATATGTGTGTGTGTGTGCGTATGTTTAATGAATAGCTCTGAATCTGTAATCATTTTGTATCGTGGGTATTCATTTTCAATTACATGAATATTTTTATTTATTTTATACAAATAAAAAAAAATGGGGCTTGATGGCCGAGTGGTAGCCCTCTGGCACTCGATACCATAAGTATCGGGTTCGAATCGCGACTGTGCCAAGGATGTCTGTAGTGGTTCGGAATCCTCTTTAAACTGTAGGTCCCGATCTAAATAAGATCGTAGACCTTTGTGGTGGTAGTGTTACTCGAACTCGTAGCAAATCTTCAAGTTACACGTGCCACCTGGGTAATGCTAAAAGAACAACAGCAGTGCAGCCCTTGCTTATGGTATAAAGATTAACTGTATGTATTGCCAGCTGCATTAGAACAACATATAAATAAAAAACTATTCAACTTTGCATTTAAGGAACTCCACAGATTCTTACAGATTTTTTTTTTTTTTTTTTTGTATGAAATTCATCTTGTAGTTAAAATAAAATGCCTCCGCAATTCACTTAATTTCATAATCCACGTTAAACTGTAGGTCCCGGTCTGTTTAGCCTAAAGTGTGCATAAGATGACCGTAGAGCGACGAACCAAACCAATCCACTTTAAAAATACTTCAAAATATCCAACTCATACCTGAACCTGAATTATAGGATCTATTGCAGTTTTGCAGTTTAAATTAAATAAAAACCAAACTTGGAACCAAGATTTGGTTTCAATGCCCAGCAGAGTTGCTCACCAACGATCCCTCCCCCTTTCTTCTTAAACTGAAAGAAGGGCTCCCCCTTCTTTCAGTTTAAGAAGAAAGGGGGAGGGATCGTTGGTGAGCTACTCTGCTGGGCACTCTGACACGGGCTCTGCTGGGCACGTTGGTGAGTACCATGAATACAGACCCTGATGAATACAGTATGATCTACCATGAATACAGACCCTATGACCTACTACTACTATTGCTCACCTTTGAATACAAACCTACCAACCAGAATAAGTCGTTTACCCAAGTCGACTATTGGTGGTTAATGTTTATTATTCTGTGTGTATGAAAATACACATATTTTCGTGTATTTGTGTTCTAGCACAATTTAAAAACCATATCACTTAGTGTCATAAAGAATTCACTGTTTCTTTATCCGGTTTGTAGCCAAAAATGTGGAAAAAAAAATTGTCCCTATTTATTTTGTAATTAAAAGAAAAAGACTCATTCAATTCTTACTATTAGTTCACTCTGTCTATATATATATATTTATAAATCGTGTTCAATTTTTCAATCCTTAATAAAATACTTTTTATTCATCCACTCAAGTTCAAATACATTTTGTGAAACTTGCAGTGGATGACACTTAATGTTAATACAGTTTTTTCAAATATTAATTCATTCATTAAATTTAAATGTATCTAATAATATATATCTAATAATAGAACTTGCATATATCTAATAATAGATGGGACCAGATGTAAGAGAAAAATTTCAACTTTATTTGTAAAAGACTTTTCTGCAATATAGTGGGGAAAAAAAAGTAGGAATTGGCTGTTTTTATATTACTTGTTTTTTTGTCTCAAAAAAAAAAAAAAAAAAAAAACTTTTAGCGACATAATAGCTTTTTCTGTAGTTCTTTTTTTTTTTTTTTTACTTCAGATGTTTTCTTTTCTTTCTTAAAATGTTTTAAATTGTAAATTTTTTTGAAATTTATTTGATTCTGTTTTTTGTTTTTTTTAGTATATTTTTGTTTATTTAAAAACTTTTTTGATTTATAAATAATTTTTTCGTTTACAATTCGCCAAACGATAATTTGCACTTTCCTCTTGATATTTTTTTTCCTAATAAAATTTACCAGAACTAAAAATTTATTATTTTATGTACGGGTTAACGCCATGTCATACCTGCTAGAAATCTATAAAAAAACATTTCGGTAAAACATAAAACTCAACAATGGAAATTGATTGGAGTACACATAGAAGGGGGGAAAAAATCTTTGTCTTCATTTTTATCAGGAACAATTATTTCATATTTTTACTTAATAATATTTTTTGAAATCAGGCAATATGGGTCTTTGCTTTTAATTAAAAACAAGTAATATAAACAAAAAATTTTTAAGTCAATTCTTACTTTTTTTTCTCTATATTGCAGAAAGTCCTTTATAAATAATTTTCATTCATTCTATCTCTAACATACACACTTTTCATCTCTCTCACTAATTTATTCACATGTTTCATTTTCCCATTTTATTCCCTCCTTAACTCAGACTAGAACCCAGAATGAAAAAAGAATCTAAAAAAGTAATTTTTTTTAGCGATCTACACGCTTCGCCACTGACGGTGTTTATTCCTAAATTTATATCCTACTAAATATCTTACATAAGAGAATTTTTTTTTCTCCTATATAAAACTAAATTTAATCAATTAAATTTAATGAATGAATTAATATTTGAAAAAAGCAGTATTAACATCAGTGTCATCCACTACAAGTTCCAAAAACAAAAAAAAAAAAAAAAAATGTATTTGAACTCGAGTGGATGAATAAAAAGTATTTTATGAACGATTGAAAATTTGAACAAGATATATATAGGGAGAGTGTGAACTAATAGTAGGAATTGAAAAAATAAAGATCTCTATTAGTATTAATATCGGAAATCTTTCAGTCAGCTTAATAAAATATAACAATATACAAGTCATGTGGATAATCATTAAAAAAAAAAAAAAAAAAAAAAAAAAAAAAAAAAAAAAAAAAAAAAAAAAAACTTTCATTGACCTCGAAACGATGTACTTTTAATTACGTATGTAACATAAATCAAATTTATGTTTCATATATAAATATTTTCATACATGAATATTTTTTATTAAACATAAATATTTATTGATTGCTAAGGTTTAAATAAATTTTTAAAAAATGTTCATATATAAATCATAAAATAATTTGTTTAATATTCTTTTTAATTAAGATTAATTTATAAGAGAATTTTTTTTCTCCCAGATAAAACTAAAATGAATTAATTAAATTTATTGAATGAATTAATATTTGAAAACACTGTATTAACATCAAGTGTCATCCACTACAAGTTCAAAAAAAATGTATTTGAACTTGAGTGAATGAATAAAAAGTATTTTATGAACGATTGAAAATTCGAACAAGATATATATAGGGAGAGTGTGAGCTAATAGTATTCCTGAAAAAAAAACAGCCTTAGAAACTAGAAAATTGATTCAATACATTGAAATATTTAAAATAAGTATTTAAACACACATTTTTTTCCAAAAAAAAAAAAAAAAAAAAAAAAAAAAAAAAAAAAAAAGAAACTAAATCATAAAAAGTTTATTTTAAAAGAATGTAAGGCTACAATAAAATCAAAGACTGAGATGAAAACATCAAAATGAAGAACACAAGAATGAATTAATCAGGAACAGAATAAAGAATGAAAATTTTAACACCTGCACTTGAGACAAACGAACAATTTTGACGCCAACGAATGTAAAAATTTATAAATGTTCGTTAGAAGTTGTTCTTATATTTCACTGTCTCGTTTCTACCGCAAAAACACCTGCGCTTGCAAAATAATTCATACTAAACACATATTAAAAATGACTTTTATCTGATATCCGGATATTAAACACAAACAACTTTAAACAATAATATTGCCCTAAATTGAATGTTGTATGACAATTAGAAAAATTATCAACGAATCGTTAACATCATTATTCTGAAATTCCATCTCATTATGTGCTTAATATAATTTTATAAAAAAAAAATATTTATTATAAAATATTATTATATTTATTATTAAATATTTATTATAAAATAATATTTTATATAAAAAAAAAGAAAAGTAAGATTGCTTTTTACAAAGAAAGAAGAAAATATCAAACGTGAAGTAAAATAAATAATCAATTATCTTTGATACTATCATCAAATAATTTTAAAAAAATATATTCTAATTTGTTTTTAAAATCGGGTTTTAAAATATTCAATTTGAATATATGAATTAAATACAATAAAATAAAGTGAGTATCGCTAATAATGTTCACAGCTCACATAAAAATGTTGATCTCAAATTCGTTTAAATAAATATGCCATTTTATTAAAAGATACACTAAATATGCCATTTTATTTTGCTATTAACAGTCTCTCTTAAACGTTGGAATGAGCTTGACCAGTTGACATTTTTTTTTTTTTTTTTTTTTTTTTTTTTTATGATGGTTAAAAAGCTTTTGAAATAATTATCATCTAATAGATAATTGCAGAGTTTATGTTTTCTCACTAGGGAAAAAAAATAAGTTTGCCTAAGTTGATATGGAGAATTGTTTTATTAACTTGTTAAATGAACGAAGAGGTTAAATTTTTATTTAAATTGCCTAAGTTGATATGGAGAATTGTTGTTCTATCAAATTTGTTAAATGAACAAAAAGGTTCAATTTTTATTTAAATGTTGTAACTTTTAAAAACTGAAATTAAATCTCTGTTTCTTATTTATCCATAATTAGATTCTCAATTTAAAAAAAAAATGTATTTCGAAGACCTTTTAAAGAAACAAGTACTCACTGAATTGTTCCGATGAAAATGTATTAATAATTAACTGTTTTTATGAAGACTCTTACAAGAATTTTGATTTCGACAACCTCAACCAAGCAATGTCGAATGAAAAAATTCTACGGCCATTATAGGGAAGGACATTTTAAAACTGAAGGTTGAAATGTCCTCTCCCTTGGACTCGGAGGAAGATTGAACCAGGTGTCCAGATGACCTTGAGAGAGTCCCCTGAAAATTGTAATCCAAAAAGAGCAGTGATTCTGTATCCCAACGAAATAACCCCTTCACTTACGTTGAAAACCCTGCCGTTTTAGTGTGATTTCAAGGTCAAAGTTCATTCTAAAACAACATTAATTTATTTTGTCAGGTCGAATTTTAAATTTTGCAGTCATACTTTCTTTTATTTTTAAAGATGATTTTTTTTTTCTTAAACAGTAAATTTTACTGAATTTTTAATTTTTCATGAGGTAATCGATACTTAAGTAAATTTATAAATTTATTGAGTACTTATTTTTTTAAAACGATGCCAATGCGGTAAAAAAAAATTTATCCTGGTCACATTCGATAACATGATAAACAATCTAAATGTTATTTATGGCTAAAAATAGGTCATAATTCTTTACAGATCACAAACTATGGTTTTTATAAAGTGAAAGCAATAAAATGTACCCTTTTTATAGACTGGCAAATATAATTTGCAATAAATGAAAGAGAGATTAAAATATAGATTTATATAAAAAAAGAAGAAGAATTCAAATAAATTTTTCTATACATTTTTACGAATTAATTGTTAGTTACCTAAGATGTATTTTTATTCTTTATTATTACGTTATTTAACGTTTGTGAAAATTATTAAAGTTAAAAATACATAATATTTTGTTAAGACACAATATTTTTTAAATGCTCCTTCATTTATAACAAACTATATTCGATAATCTATAAAAATGGCACGTGCTTTCACACATATGTTACACCTATACTTTCATCTTATAAAATTTTTTCAGAATACAAAAAAATATTTACTCAGTATTTCAAATGTATAGAGCATTTTATAGTATTCCTTCTTTATGTATAGAGCATTTTATAGAATGATTACATTTCTTATTCATGAGAATCAGTCTGGGATATCTATATGCTGAGACATAATTGTTCCATTATATAGAAAATCATTAATCCTAAGTTATTTGTTGTCCAAAATATCATACTTTTCGATACTTTTTTTAACGAGCATATCACGAGACAAAAAAAAGGCCGATGAACTAACAGCGACTTTATCTGGGTTCAAATCCTAGTTAAAATTTCAACAATAACCAATTCAAGACTTGAAAGTAAAGAGACAGTCTAGCAGAAGTACATTAATTTACACATATGTTAACTTTAAAAACGAAAACATTCTTAATGCTCTTTTTTTTTTTGAGGGGGGGTCCTTAAAAAAGTGCACGATTTACTCGAATGTATGTTAAAAACTATAGTATTTAAAAAAAAAAAAATTCCCGTTATTTAAAGAACCTTTCACAGAATAATTGCATTTTTCATTCATAAGCAAACGATAAATAAAACGAAGATAAAAATTAAATTAATATTAATACAATAAATAAAATTAATAAATCATTAATTTATATTTAAATAAATAATAAAAATGATAAAATTAATAAATAAATCACAACAAGTGTTATTTTTAATTAACTCGAAAACTTTAAAAAAAATATATTTAAAAAAAAAAATTAAGTTTCTTTAAAATAATACATAAACGAAGAATAAGAAATAAAAAAACGTAAGAAAAATTAATTAGAATTTAAAAACCGTATTCTATTTCGTTACAAAATTATTCGATGATAGCAGAGCATGTGTTCCGTAATCATATGCCACATGCGCCATGATGCACGTTTTAACGAAGGACTACAGTACTTTTTAAGAGAAAGGTTTTTTCCCTCGCTTACATATATATAGTAGAACATTTCATAATGGACAATTTAGATTGATAAGAATTTCGAATGATATATACATAAATAGCAAACACTGAATCATAGTATTTCCTAACCAAAAAAAGGAAAACAAAAAATACCGAAGTCAGAACATGAAGAGAAAGTGACTTACCTGGTAGGGTAGAAATCACGGAGACTGGTAATTCAAAGAAGACCTGTCCTAACGCTGGTCTTTGCTCCTCTGTGCACAGTGAGTCCTTAAACATCTGATGAAACCGGGAGCATGCGCAGTGACGAGTGAGTCAGGTGGTTTGGGTCAGAAGAGGAAGTTCCCGATTGGGCTGTCGCGTGCGTATTCATGAGGGATGTTTTGTGTTCGTCGGCCTGCCGTTCCGCGTTGTGTTTCGTCGCTTTCACTCTTAGTTGTTGGAACCAGTGATTCTGACGTTCTAAGCTTTTTGCACCTCCCTCCCCTAACAAAAAAAAAAAAAAAAAAAAAAAAAACGTTTTTAATAGAAGAAGAGATCAAGAAATATCATCATCGACAAATGATGACATTTACGGTTTCAGTTGTTGTTACCTCCCCGCCCCCCTTTTTCTTTTAGAACTCAAAATTTAAACGGTCACAAATAAGGGATTTTTTTGTTATTATTATTTTTTATTATTGAATACGCAATATTTAAACGGCCACAAATAACAAATTGTTTGTACATATTTAACGGTTTAAGCTTTTATACTTCCCCACCCCTCACCCCTTCAAGAAAAAAACAAACATATTTTATCATTTTAAATCAAGAAATATGTTCATTGAAACATGGGGATGATTAATTAACAGGTATTTAATTTCATTCCACAAACATAATTAACATATTGTGCTGTTTCCATTTGAAATGAAATACACATGGTTTTTATTTATTTATTTATTTTTTATTGTGCACGCAAGATTCAAACGATCACAAATACAAATTGTTCGAACATATTTACGGTTTAAGCTTTCAACAAAAAAACCCCCCAAAAAACACCAATATTATCATATTCAATCAAGATTGGTTTGTTTTGTCGCTCTACGGTCATCTTGTGCACACGAGGGATAAACAGACCGGGCCCTACAGTTTAAAGTGAATTCCGTGTCTTATATAATATTATTTATAATAATAATATTATAAGTAATTATATTCTTATTCTTTATAATAATAACAATAATACCCGATTCTAAATGATTAAAGGAGTAGTAATCAGTGAAAGGCAGGGACATCAAATTAAAATTCGTTCCGTTTTTGGAGTATGCCCTGTGAAGTGTAAAGTTTTAAGGTTTTGTAACTTGAAGAACGAAAGGGGGTGGGAATTTATTTGCGGGATAAATTCCTGGGATTGATATACTGGGTATATACTTTCTTACTGGGATACCTTCCTTCCTGTTGTTGTGAAACAACAGTAAAAAAAATATATACTTCGTTGTGAAAAAAAACAACAAAAAAACATGCTTAGTGGAAAAAAAAAACATGTTGGGTGAAAAAAAAGTACTCTTCTTTTTAAAAAATGGCCTTTTTATTGTCTATAAAATGTGTTTTTCTAAATAGATACATTGTTCGTAATGTTTTGTGTCAAATAGTGATAGAATATGGAATCCACTTTAAAACGTAGGTCCCAGTCTAACATGACTGTAGAGCTTTGGGCGTAGGGCTGACAAACCTACCCCGTTAAAGGAAAACATCTCCTGTATCGAAATTTGCCAGTAGGCAGACGTCCTTGGCCCACCACGGGGCTGTTGCACCAATGTAGAAGAAGAAATGTATATTTTGCCAAATCCATTTAATACTAAAATGTTCATTTCATATTGAACACCCAACATTTTTAACTATAAGACATTTTTAATCTAGAATAAATACTTCTTAATAGGATGGAATGCAGAATTTTTGCATCTTGCTCATCAGGCTCCTAGAGCCCAAAAGGAAATGTTTCCTTCCGACATACGGATTTATCATGCCACTCTTCAGCATAAATACAGAAATTAAATATTTGCAACTATTTGAAATTGTTTTCTCGTTTGGTTTAGTTTGACGCTCTACGGTTATTTTTTGCACACTTTATAGGCTTAGACCGGCAGTTACAGTTTAACGTGAAATCCTAACCACTCACAACGAAAAACCTTGTGAAAGAGAATTCCTTGTAATAATTGTCACCACAAAAGTTTTCCCTCCTCACTATTTTGAAATTATGTTAATCATCATTTGTTGAAAAGACAAAAAGTAGAGCAGGGGTTGCCAACCCAAATGATCTTGCGGGCCACTTTGGAAATGCATCCTAACTCCGCGGGCAGCATATACAATTATGTATCCCCATATTAGATTTAGACCCACTATAGATATTTTTTTGGAGTGAAAAACGGAAACATGATGAGTTATTATTATTGTATTTACTATTATTCTTACATGTATAATATAATAATAAGGATACTAAACGCACATTTTAAAGAAACATATAACATTAAAAATGAAATATAAAAAATATATAAATAAAAATGAAATCATTAAAAACTATTTATTTTACTAGTGTGATATTTGTTTGAACAAGAATATTATCTAGAATAGAAAAAATTAACTTTGATTTTAAAGTTAATTTTTTGTCATAATTTCGATAGTTAATTTTTGAATATATGGATGTATAAATAACGTTTTTTTTTTTTTAATACATTGATTTTCACTACTTTGACCATTATAAAATAAATATATTTTGTAAAAGTGAAATAAATCTCCGGGACCGCAAAAATATTCAAGGCCTGACCGCAGGTTGGCCACCTCTGAAGTAGATGCTTCAAGCTGGATATCTAGATTGTAGTGTTTATATAAATACTTTTTTCTAATAATTTTTTTTTCAAATACCACAAGCTTGAGCTTAAAAATACACTTTGATTTCGGGAAAAAAAATGAATGAATTAAATAAAGCCGAAGAGTAAAATTACTATAGATTCTCTGTGCTAGAAATTGTCCATGAATCTAAAAATGAATTTATGTTAATTCATCCTCATCATTGGCACAACAGCACCATGGGGGGCCAAGGCTGTCTGACTACTGGCAGATTATGAGATTCTTTTCTTTTTAAGGGGTAGGGTTGTCAGCCCTACGCTCCATGTTTAACAGTCATATTAGACCGAGACCTACCGTTTAAAGTGGATTCCGAACCGCTACAAAAATTCATGGCACCGCCGGGACTGAATCCCGAATCATGTGACATGGAGCGGAAGAGCTCTAGTCACTCGGCCATCAGGCCCGGTAAATTGGTAGTTTAAATAAAATTCAAAAATTTGGAAAAAGACTTATCAATGGTATGCAAGATGTTCACAATTTAAATTCCCTATAGCATTAAATTTAGATATGACCTTCAATAAATTATGATTTCGCAGTGATTTACTTAGTTTGCATCCAAGATAAAATAAGAATCTTTCTGTTGTTTCTAAGTGTTTCCATTGAGATTTAAAATGATCTGAAATGATGTTTTTTGTTCAAAAGTGAATCTCATCTTCTAAAATAGCAAAATATAAAAATTAAAGAATTATTTTATATTGTAAATTTTTTAATGCGTCATATCGACAATTTATATGTAATAACAAATATTTGGAGAACATACATAAAAAAAAACGGCAAGCGATCTGTTTCTCAAATAAAGTAGATATGTAATTACTATTAATATTTTTTTTCGCTGTCGTTTCTTTTTAATATAAATATCAATTTTAAAATCCATTAACAGTTTTGAGCAAAGATTAAAAATGCTCTAAATTTTGCAAATTGCAAAATTACTTTATCTAAGATTAAGATATCTAATGAGTATTTCTATGAGTATCATAGAGTATCTATGAGTAACATCAGGCCCAAATAAGTACTACTTAAATCAGGGGCTGGCCAACGCGCTGCCCCGCTTGAAAATTTTCCCGGCCCATGATATTTATCACGCTTTTATGAAATATATTTATTTTATAATGGCCCAAGTAGTGAAACCCAATGCATTAAAAAATACATTGTGTGTGCATCCATCTATTCAAAAATTAACTGTCGAAATTATGAGAAAAAGTTAACTTTGATTTTAAATAATATTCTTGCGAATATATGACAGATTTTGTCTGCTTTAGTATTTATGAGTTCACAGAATAATTAAATCATATTCTGCGAACTCATGATGTGCGCTCATCTTTGAACATCTACTTTATCAGGTTGCAATGTGAATGAATAGAAAAATGTCTATAGTGTGGATATCTAATTTTATATGTGGCCCGCAAGATCATTTGCTTTGCCCACCTCTTACTTAAATTATCATATGAATATCCTTAATTGCGATTAATTAAGATAAATTCATCAATTGCCACATAATTATGTGATGCTCCTACATTTTCCAACACGGTAATATTACATTTTAACTTTTTCTTTATAACGCAGCTCGCAAACACTTGGACAGTTGTCTTTGATGCCTTAAGGCAATCACTGAACCGATGTTACTCGCTTAGCACTACCCAGGAGATGCGTGTGACTTGAAGATAAGCTACGGACGCGGAGTAACAATACCCCCGCAACGCTCTATCATGTTAGACCGGAACCTACGGTTTACAGTGGATTTCGAACCACTACAAATGTCCGTGGCACCGCCGGGACTCGAACCCGAAACCTATAAAACCGAGCCCCAGAGCGCTAGCCACTCGGCCATCAAGTCCCTAACTTTGAAATTTTCTTCTACGTTTTTATCCTACCACAAATCAAACTAAAATCAAGATATTTCTTGAAGCCGATCAACATCAGATCATAACTTTTAGTAAAATAATTATAATAAACAAGTAATATAAAAAAAAAAAAAATTTAAGTCAATTCCTACTTTCTTTTTACTCTATAGCAGAAAAGTCCTATACAAATTAAGTTGCAATTTTCCTCTTACATTTGGCACCATCTATTGGTAGGTATATGTAACTAAAGTCTAAACAAAATTAAATGAATTAAATTTAATTAGTGAATTAATATTTGAAAAAAACTGCATCAACATCAAGTGTCATCCACTACAAGCTCAAAAAAAAAAATGTACTTGAACTTGAGTGGACGAATAAAAAGTATTTTATGAACGATTGAAAATTTGAACAAGATATATTTAGGGAGAGTGTGAACTAATAGTAAAAATAGAAATAAATAAAAATTTCTGAACCATCAGCCGTTGAATGTTATCAAATAAATTTACCCTGCAGATATGTTCTTACTCTGTTTTCCCTTTTCCGAATTCTATTATAGTACACTGATGCTTGTGTGGGAGAAACTAAAGAAGAAAAAAAAAAGGCCGCGATTTAAATAAGCATCGATTCCTGAGTGGGCGTTTGTCGGGCTTCCTCGCTCTGCCTATTACTCTCGCTTTCCGGATACAAGAATTGCGGATCAGGGAAGCCCTTGATGACCCGTCCACCTCTGTGTCCTTGCTCTGCGAAAAACTTCCGTGAATTAATCTTCCCCGCTTCATTTTCTGTCACAGAAGGAGCTTATCGGATAGGTGAGGGGGAAATCATCACTGTGTCCCTTTGGATTTTTTTTTGTCCCCCTTTTTACCATCAGGGGAAAACTGTTTCCAACCAAATTCGTGCCCTAACATTCTAGACATATCAGCGGTTTCATTATTAGGGGGGCTTTAACCACACAAAAAATATCTCGTCCTATACCCTTCCACTCTGTCAAAAATCTCATCAAAAGATCAATTAAAGTCCGCGCTCAAGAAGACCTCTATAACCGTGTTTCCCAAAAGTCCGGGAAGAATGCCACCCCAAACCTATGTAATGTTCCAAGGCGTAGACCAGTCGCTCATTTTCGACTAGCCACTGGGCATGACTGCCTGCGTAAACATCTTTACAGACTCAAAATTGTTCCTTCCCCGATATGCACTCTGTGCAGCTCTGGAGA
>BPLQ01010361.1:0-35965 GCA_021605075.1 Caerostris darwini
ATAATGCAACTATGCAATGTCCTATACAGTACAATATTAAGATGGTAAATAGAAATAAGGTAATTTATTGTTATATGTAGAAATAGTGATTACCCTTATGAATGTTCTTAGAGTTACAATAGGTATTCACAGCCATAAAAGGCTCATTTATGATATTTAACACAGACAATCCTAAGATAATATTTGGCCAAACAAGTATAATCGTATATTAAATAAATTGTTCAATCAAATCTGAAATTCTAAAAAATAATTATTTTTTTCACTTTTCAAAAAAGCATGATAGTTCATTAAAAATGAAAATGATAAAAAAAATACATAAAAAATTAATTATTGATGTTAAGAATCTAGTTCTTGAAATGGCAGTGTTCAACAATAATATATATTCAATTTCATTAATGCAATTCCGTTAAAAGTAATACTTTTCAATTGCTAATACATTTTAAACATCGACGATATACATATATAACTTTGATGATATGCATATTTTTTTATCATAGAAATATTTTAACTATATAAAATTTTGCTATTGGCTTTTTAAAAAGTGGTAAATGATGCCTTTTTTTGTTGCTTATGGTAGTATTGTCTACGCTGTCTTAAATACAAATAACGAGTTATATCCCGTAAACTGCATCTAATACACTACATATTCATTCACACACTGCGTTCTCTCAAATGCTACCTTTTATATGTCATCAGTGGGAGTGTTTGTATTCTACTTTATCCTTCTCACTTGATCGCTTTCTTGTCAAACCGAAGTATTTTCCGTTATGTTTATGTATCTTATCTAGCCCCAGTATAGATTGAGAATTTTTAAATTGGTTCTTTGTCCGCTTTCAAACCGGACTATTACATTTCGGAATTCAAACTTCTATACACCAAGATCTTATATTCTGTAATGAATGCAAACTTTGCGGAATTGAAATTCAATGGTACGATACACTATAACTTGACCATGCATTTTTCCGTGCAATTATAAGGGACCCTAAATATCATAAGATGTTCTTACTGATGCAATAAACTAATCATTTAGCGCCATAAAAAATAGAAAATATAACAAAAAAGGCACCTCAAACCCTGTGCATTTTATGAAATAAAAGTCATGCATTTCATGTGGAATTTCAATTGTAAATTATAATTAAAAATATATTTTCAGTTTAAAAATATTTAAATGATTAAAAATTCAATTCATTCTAGAAAAGAAATTTTATGAATTAAATTTTTGACATTTAACATAACCATTATGCAGAGGTTTCAAAACAGAATTTAAATTCGTATTTATAATTTTATAATAAACAAAACATATTTGAAGATAGAGTAGATATATTAATATTCAATGTGTTAAACATAGTTTAATTTATACAACCTATAATTTTTATTTTTTCTTCATATACTACCATAAATATATGTTTGCATATTGGCTGATTGATTGGACAGTACACACAATGAAAAAAAAATTAAAAAAATTCCCTCAATTTAAAAAAAAAACAACGATAGGGCAATATTACAACTCTAATATTGCCGTTATAAAAAATATGCTTACGAAATTTATATATAATATAATGCATTGGACGTATATATCAATAAGAAACTGCACTTCTCCAATTCTTTTACTATACACAGCAGAGTTAATACACTCAGTTTGCGATTACTTTGTAATCATTCGCGATAAATATAATGCCACTTAGAAACAACTCAGAAGAAAAACCCATATTTTGCAACGGAAGCAAAAGAGGCCCTTAGAATTGAAATTCAGAGGTACAATAGAAGATAAAACGGCTCTGCGTTCATTCTCTACAACCATAAGAAACCTTAAATCCCGTGAGGGATACCAATCTGATGTACTGAGCTAATCAACTCTCCGCGCTGCAAAAAAGAATCCAAAACTAAAAAGGCACCACCAATTCCTTGAGCGAATGTGTCTTTCATGGAATAAAAATCGTGTCTTTCATTTGGACTGTGCTACACGTTTCTGCGATATATCATCTCGGCCCCCGCAGAGTAATCCGCTTAGAAAAGAATCCACCGGGTTTGCGATGGCGGAATAAAGCGGATCTTTCGCACCCAAAACAAATGTCTCAGAGAAGAGCGATTCGAGTTTTCAACTAAAAGAATGGCAGATTTTTCGAAGAATGGATCAAGTGTAGATTAAAAATGACTTTTTGTTTCAGAGAACGTTGTTCCTTTGAATTTCATGCATTTATCTAAGTCGGCTATAGATCGCGTCGTTTTATCGAGTTAATCATCATAAGAGAGGAATTAAGCTTGTTTATTATTATGTTTTCTAAATAAATATTGTTCAGATTTTCAAGAGCTTTTTTCTTTTATATTCATCAAGTAATCATGATAATCGTAATAGATTATTTCATAGATTAATTTTTAGTTTAATACATTTAATATTAATTTTGTACTTTGTACTTCGTTTTTTAACATCTATTAACAAACATTTGGATCGTGCTACACGTTTCTGCGATATATATCAGTAGAGATGATAAAAAACGCATTAAATAACCCCATTATTTATTGTTTTTATATATACAACCAAAATTGCAAAAAAAAAAAAATTAAACTTCATTAATGTACCTATATTGTTAGAAAAATATAAATACTTCCCTCCATAAATGCCATTGCAAAAATATAAAATCCAGAAAATTTAAATTTGTAAAAACACTTTTTTGATTAATTAAGTATTAATTGAATATATATTATTAAATTATGGAAAAAAACACATGAGTAAACTTCTGCTATGTTTAGCAATTAAATTTAACTTATTGCTGTAATAAATTTCGTTTTTAATAATTTATCTGACTATATGTCTTTTAATTTTATTTAGAAAATGAAACAGTTAAAATATAAGACTTCTAGATCCAACTAGAAAAAGGAATATTCAAATTTAAAGAATTTATAGTTTTCTCCCATAAATAAATTATAGCCGTTAATTTAGATAAAAATATGGTTTATGCTTTCAAATGCTTTTTCAACAATTTCTGACTTTTAAAATCTTTCAATAAACCTGAAACATTAACAGGGAATACGAACAAAAGAAATTTCCAAACCAGATGAAATAATGCAGAGGGAAGCATTATTTCATTAGTGCATTATTTTTCTTTAAGATTCTTTCATAATCTCTGAAAGAAAAAAAACCATTACATTGGTTATTTTTTGTTATTTTTCAGAGTGCTGTTGAAAGCTTATTAAAATTAACGCACGAAATAGCTACTTAAAGAAAGATGCTAACACTGCAAGAATTTCAAATAATTCCAAATTTAAATTAAGAGTGAGTAGTAAAAGTACAATTAGTTGCAACTTTAATTAAAAATGGTGAGTAAAAAAAATTTAATAGCGTCTTTAAAAAAATGTTTTAGCATGTGTTTTTTGAATTATTCATCTTGGGGAATAATAAAAAAAATGTGTGATCAAATTTAAAAACGGAAATATCTTTCAAAGTTATAGTTGCAGAGATATTTAAAAGTATCATTCAAATTATGCTGGAATTATGAAATAAAAATGAGTCTAAATTTAGTTAATGTTAAAAATGTTATACCGGTAATTTTTTATTTATCGTATTTGAAACAATATTAAGTAAACAGTGCATTCTATTATTTTTTATATTTTAATATGTTTTAAAAACATTTTACATGATACTGAATTGCAAAATGAAATTTTTAATTAAAATTTATTAATTATAAGTTCCAATGTATACTTCATGCAATTTTTAATTTTTGTAAAAAAATTTCAGGTTATTTGTAATCGAATGAGATATTTTACTTTAAATCTGATTAAAATTTTAATTTGTAAAAGCCTTTGTTTGATTAATTAAATATTAACTGAATACATATTCTTAAATTATAAAAAAAACACATGAACAAACTTCTACGTATGTTCAATTAAATATAACTTACAGCTGTAATAAATTTATTTTTTAACATGTTACATACCTATCTGTCATTTAATTTTATTTAGAAAATGAAACAGTTAAAATATAAGACTTCTAAATCCAACTAGACAAATGAATATTCATATTTAAAGAATTTATAGTTTTCTCCCATAAATAAATTATAACCCTTAATTTTTATAAAAATATGGTTTATGCTTTCAAATAGTTTTTTCAACAATTTCTGACTTTTAAAATCTTTCAATAAACCTTAAACATTAAAACAGGAAATACAAATAAAAGAAATTCCAAAACCGATGAAATAATGCAGAGGGAAACATTATTTGATTAGTATATTATTTTTCTTTAAGATTCCTTCATAATCTCTGAAAGAAAAAAAAAACATTAAATTGGTTCATTTTTGTCATTTTTCAGAGTGGTTTTGAAAGCTTATTAAAATTAATGCACGAAATAGCTACTTAAAGAAAGAAGCAAACACTGTAAGAATTTCAAATAATTCCAAATTTAAATGACGAGTCAGTAGTAAAAGCGCAATTAGTTGAAAATTTAATTAAAAGTGGTGAGTAAAAAAAAATTAAAGATGTCTTCAAAAAAATGTTTTAACATGTGTAATATTACATTTTAAATTATTCATTTTGGGGAATAATAAAAAATGTGTGATCAGATTTAAAAATGGAAATATCTTTCAAAGTTATGATTGCAGAGATATTTAAAAGTATCATTCAGATTATGCTGGAATTTTTAATAAAAATGAGTCTAAAATTAGTCAATGTTAGAAAAGTAATACAGGATTTTTTTTATTTCTTGTATTTTAAACGACATTAAGTAAATAGTGCATTATATTTTTATAGTTATAAGTTTAAAAACCTTTTGTATGCAATTGAATTGCGAAATGAAATGTATACTTTACAATGTATACTTTACTCAATTTTTAATTTGGTTATAATTTATTTTATGGGTTATTTGTAATAGAAAGGGATATTTTACTTTAAATCTGATTAAAATTAAAATTAAATTAGTTTAATAGTTTATATTAAATTAGTTTAATAGTTAATAGTAAATTTAGCTTAAAAGTTTTAAAATTAAATATTCAACTAAAACTTGAACTAACTCTTACTAACTAAATATTGAACTAACTCTTTGGTTTGGTTTCATTAAAAAATTTGGGAGGAGAATTTGTTAATTTTAAAATAGAAATTTGTTGAATATTTTATTATTTTAATTTGCTTATTTTAGGACAATTAGTATGAATTACATGCATTAATTTAATTTGAATTAATTCAAATTTAAATTTGAATTCGAATCAATTTAAATTTGAATTTGAATTAATTTAAATTTAAATTTAAATTTGAATTTGAATTAATTTAAATTTGAATTAATTTAAATTTGAATTTGAATTAATTTAAATTTGAATTTGGATACATTTAAATTTGAATTTGAATTCATTTAAATTTGAATTTGAATTAATGAATTATATTTTAAAACAATTTAATCTTCGTATATGGGATTTCCCTTAAAATCTAATAATCCTTAATCTGAAAGTTCATTGTGTCTGTTTGATATATCCATCATTGAAGACACATAATTTTATTTCTTTATTTTTATAATGTATTCTTCATGTCAACTTCACTATTTGTCAATTTATATCATTATCTTTACTTAATTATTTGCAATGAAATATTTATGTTTGCATACATTATTTGAGTTAGTGTAAAAATTTTAGTAGTGTACGCAGAAAACTTTTTAAACAAGCGTGGCATTAAAATAAAATTAATTAAATTAATTCCAGCACTTCTCTTTCTCACATCCCATATTTTCATCCGTCCTATATTCCCATGTTTAGAGGGCTGAACTCCTCTCTTCCTTCTCCAGTTTATTTTATTTATTTTACCCAATTCCAATTCACCTCAGTGTTTTGATTTTGAATCCAGGAGACGTCCTCAAGACAATTATTTTGAAATTATGAAGAGAAAATCATTGCATTAGTCCCAGGATGGGTGGTCTCCTGATCGTATGTTGCACTCCAGTAAATGCAAACGATTCTAGTTGTAAAGATCCACTTAACGGAAGTCAAGTTATTAATCTGTTTAGAACTTTACTATTTTCACTGCGGTATCTACAGAAACGAGCAGGCTTATTTCCTTGCTCGAAAGGGCACTAAATTGTTTCAACCAAATTATTCTGGAATTTCATACTACTCTGTAAAACTATATATAAAAAACGTTATGGTAATGAGGGCCTTTTCAGAGCTACGAGACAGAATAAAGAATAAGCTCTTTTCCAACATGAAACACGAGAAGACTATATGGGTGAACAATTATATCATACAGGTGTATATGGCCATCCCTGCTGTCGTTTTTGTGGCTTGAAAGAGCTTATGAATAGAAAACACCTGTAATGCTGCAAGACACTCCATGGAACTGACTCGAGATTGGAAGATATTGGCATGCCAGAGAACTCTTGGGGCTATGACTTCGATCTTTATTTCTTCTAATGTGTTCTGATATTTTTGTTCTTTCTTTTGTATTTGTTTATGTATTTGTATTCTCTACCACTAGAAATTAAAAAAAAAATGTACAACTTTTTAAAATGGCAATCATTGTGATATACCTCTTTATCGTCAAAAAAATTCAAATAAATGAACTTTAATTGGATAATTGGGACCACAAAGACTCCGCTGGATGGAGTTGTTTTACTTCCTCTGTGACATATCACCAACAGACCTACTAATTTGAAGAATTTTCATTACTTTCCACAGTGACAAATATAAAATATTGTAAATATTGTATATATATATATATATATATATATATATATATACATATATATATATATATATATATATATATGGTAAATCACAAAT
The DNA here is from genome assembly GCA_021605075.1 of Caerostris darwini. Taxonomy (NCBI): domain Eukaryota; kingdom Metazoa; phylum Arthropoda; class Arachnida; order Araneae; family Araneidae; genus Caerostris; species Caerostris darwini. The sequence continues at coordinate 6,756 of BPLQ01010361.1, forward strand.
TAAAATTCATTAAATATTTATACAATTCTAGACCGATAAAAAATTATGTAACAATGTAAAAATTTAATTTAACTTATACACTTAATTCTGTACAATATGTCGAATGGGCATATATGTGAGAAGAATATTTTTCAATTCTGGACTACGGTGCTTTATTGTTTTATAAAAATATTCATTTACAGTAACAACATACATAAAAATGTAAAGAACCCTATTCATGTTCACTGTAGCACTGCAAGAAATAATTATTTCTTTTCTTATTTAAATAGCATTCATAATAAGTTACTTTAAAGTCAATCATGCTAAGCTAATATGCATATGTGAGAAGGATATTGTACACTTCTGGACAGCAATGCTTTATTGTTTTATAAAACCATTCATTAACAGTAGTAACATAAAAATATAAAGAATCTTATTCATATTCAACGCATCATTGAAAAACAGAATTCATTTATTTCTGAATTAAATAGCATTCATAATAATTTACTTTAGCGTCAATCATGCTAAGCTAATATCTAATTCAAACTATGCTGCCTCAGGTAATCAGAATTAGCTACTTGCACCTTGATGCAACAGCTAACCTACATGGTTACCCACAATTTCTGATTACCATAAATTTCCTTAGGAAGTAGTTGATGCCCCAACAAGGAAGGGAATGTGATAAGGTGCACCGTGTTGCGGAGAGAGGTCGTGCACACATCCAGCCACTGAACATGCTAGAAATTTCATATTCAGTGACACGATATCGAACATGCGTGACTATAAAATCCTATATTGCCAGCAGTAGCGATAGCAATCAGTGGTCCACCTTCCGAATTACTGTTACGTCTATGTAATTTCATTAAGTTCGAATAACGGTTTCAGAAATTGAGGTGAGGTTGGTTTCCTGTAACATATATCGTGGATGAGGCATATGTGGTAATGAAAATTGCAACTGTTTATAATGATAATATATTTTTTAAAAATGGGTATTCAAGTGAAAGTTAGAATTCAGTTGACTATTATAAATTACTACTAAATATTTTTGACAAATTATTTCCTTATTACAAATGTGAAAAAATATTTTTTTAATTGAAATTTTATAAAATCTTGTACATTGTATAACACAAGAATTAATTACAAAAATTAAATTAATTAAGGAATAAATTTGAACGCAGTAAAAAGTTTTGAAACATCTTTGTATGGCACATAAAAATTGATTAATAGCTATAATGGCGTATTTCATATTAAGGAATTGTTAAAGTTTGACTTTTTATTTTCTGTTCTTTTCTTAATATTTCTATGTGTGTAAAATCAGATCATCAGAAATATAAGTGTGGAATGCTGTGCTCGCAACCATCACGGTGTTAAAAAGATCAGTGGGGCATTTATTAATTTTCGTTAGGGGTGAATATGAGTGAAACTTCCAAGTTCATTAAAAAATACATTGTAAAAATTTTTACTATGGAAAATGTTATATATTTTTAGCTTAGATTACTTTTCAGTTTATTTTACTATTTTTTTTTATTTTTAGTATATTTATTATTAATTTTTTTTTTTAGTGTACATGGTGTTAGTATACTTTAATTATATTTTTATAATAGTGCCTCAATGTTAAATTTATTAATTTTGTTCGCAATAATGTGAACTCTTACATGAATGAAAATAATATATAAAAATGTTTTGTATTTCTGAAATAGTTTTGAATTGTAACAATGATATATTAGAATATAAAATGTGTTTTTTTTTCTATGTAAGGAATTCTGCATCGAAAAAACAATATGTTTTAATTTAGACTTTTACGTATTGAAATGTATTTCAAAAAGACATAAAAATTTCTCATCTCAAATTTCTGTAACCATCGTTATTTTTATATACTTTTCGCAAAAATATTTTGAAATTGTATTTGTTGTTAAGAATAAGAACAACTCCATTGAGAAAATTTTCAGATGAATCGAATATAAAATTCTCCGAAAATTTTAGAACTTATTCTGTTAACAAATAAAATGAATGCATGAATATAAATTTCCTTTTTATTGAATTCTTGATATTATATACGAAAACCTGAAGAATGTTTATTTCTTATTCACGCAATATACTGAATATAAAAATTGTAAATGGACCAACCAATGCATTATTGTTCTAATAAATAATCTGTGAAAATTTTAAAAAGTTTGCTTAAAAATCGAAATTTGTTTAGGGAATTATTAATATTTAAAATTTTTCATTAAATACATACTTTATAATTAAAAAAGATTTCTACAATTTGCTCATTAGTTTTTGTAAATCCTAAATTACATATATTGTTTTAAAAATATATATTGATTATCATATTTTTAAAACCGAATTTCCGAGTTTTTAAAAAATATAATAAAGTATCCGAGCACATCAATAAAATAATCTAATTGAATTTGCATTTTTAACTAATGTAGCCACAGTAACTTAATCCACATTTCAGTTAAATTTTCCGTTAAAACATAATAATTATCATTTAATGCAAAAATGATTCTGAAAATTAATTTATCATGAAGTTAAATTCCACATGAAGTTGAAAATCCAATTTGATCAGGAAAAACTCCTTGAAAAATAAATAATAAAAATCAGTGAAAAGAATAAAGAATCTGTGAAAACTTTAAAAATTAGTTTTCAAAACCCAAATTTGTGTAATGAATCATTATTATTTGAAATTTTTATTAAATACTATAAAATAAAATTTCTGCAATTTTTGCATTTATGAAAATCATATGTTTTTATTTGTCCTAAATTATATTGTTTTAAAAATATATTTGGTTGTCATCTTTTTAAAATAAAATTCCGATTATTTTAAAAATATAAAATATCGAACACATCAATTAAGTAATCTAAGTGAATTTGAATTTTTAACTAAGGTAGCCGCTATAACATAATCCACATTTCAGTTAAAATTTCCATTAAAGTATAATAATTACCAGTTAATGCAGAAATGATTCTCAAAATCAATTTATCATGGTATTCAATGAAGTTGAAATTCCGGTTTGACAAGGGAAAAAAAACCTTGAATCACTTCGTTTTAACAAAATTTTTTTGTCACTTGTGATAAATTAATGGCCTTTCAAATGGACAGTCATCTTATTGGCTATTAGTCTTCTATGAAACTGTCAAAATAGTTAGACATAGGAGAGGCTTTATGAAGATATATTGATTAAACAATTACTTTCCAAACTCTCTTTCTATTGCTAAATTCAATTACATAAAAAAACTATTTTCATAAATTGTCACTGTACTTAAGTTAAGAAGGGTAAAGAATATTCATCCCTTTAGCTATTTACTTCAGATGCATTTTTATACACACACATATATCTTAAAGTTTGTCAGTGTAGTGTGTCCGCTAAAAAAATTTACATTCATATTTTACATAAATTGCCATACTTGTAAAAGATCATTTAAAAAAATTGAAACTGGATCAATATTTGTAAAAAATACTGCACAATTAGGTTTTAAAAATCAGGTAATTCTTCATGATTGACGAATTTTTCATGGTAATTTTATTATTTTTTAAAGCTATTGTATTTTTCATTGCCAAACTAACATAAGTAAATAATTAAATTAAACATACTAACCAATGAATTGCTAAAACCCGAAATTTATTTAATCAATAAGAAAAATTTTCATTACCATTTTATGAATAAAAATATCCTGGTTTAATCCTAGATTCTTGAATTTCAGAAAAAAAGACAAAAATGTTGTATTGCGAGGTACTATATTGTCTGTACTTTTTGGTTGTTGTAGTTGAATTCAAGGAATCATCCCCTTACTGTTCTAAATTTGGCCGCCATAGTGGTGAGTTTAGCAGGGAATGAGATTTGCAAAAACTGGTCCCTTTAAACATTGATTAGTAATATTATTTGTTGTTAAAGGATAAGTCTTTTGTTCCAGAATGCTCTTCTTAACATAAGTTTATCTCCAATCATTATGATCCTAATAGCCATTAGTACTCAAACTTATCAATTTTAAATATGTTGAATACATGAGATTCTCAATACTTCATTTACAATGAATTTCCTTTTTTTGCAGGAATTCTGATGCAATATCCAAGTAGGACAATGTCTGGTTACATAATGATACTCCTTACAATATGTCCAGACTTTTCATAGCCTATCAACTTCCTGCTTGAGTAGAATGTGAATTCAATAGAAAAACCAGCTTGAGATATAATGAGGTACATTGTATATGAAAAACACCTTTCAACATGTATGAACCAACATGTCTTAGGATATAATTATGTTCCTTTTAATACCGCAATCAATTATTAAAAAATAAGATGTCCTTATATATATATATAACTGGGTTATATGGAATAAATTTATTTGTAAATATACATATAATCTGTCCTTCTCGATATAATTATGTCAATAAACTTTTATTAATGGTGTTATTTTCTTTGGATGATGATTTATAAGAGATAATTTATTTAATTTAGCTTTTAGAAAACAAATGATTCACTAATTTTTAATCTAACACTACTCTTAAAATGTAGACTATTACAAAAGCCAGCAAATATTTTCAAACATTAGTCAATTTCAAATATTAAAAAAAAATTACAAATTTCTTTTTATTTGCTGCAAATAGGCGTAAGAATCTTTTCAGAAAATAAATTCCTTTAAAATAATATGCAGGAAAATAATTATAAAAATAGTTCATAATTTTCATAAAATCATAAGCAGAAAATATGAACTACTTATTAAAATTTAATAATCTAGAAACATCAAATGTTTTTAGAATTTTTTATAAATTATCACAGTGAAATAATAAATTGTAATCTTCCACTTTTAAGACTCAAAAATGTATAGCAGCAATATTTGCATTAGGAATAAATTTTATAAATAAATTAAAATGTTTAAAAGAGCAAATGACACTTTTAATCTCTTCAACAAAACATTAAAAAATATTATTTAAACGTTGTCAATATAATTTATTTCAACGTTAAGATATGGTATTTTGAATGTTTGTATAATAAATTGAATTATATCCTTTTCAGATATTGTACATAACTTTTCACTTTAACAGTCTAATATATCTAACTTTACAGTCAAATATCATTAAAAAATAAATCATTCAACTTTGGGAATAAAATTTTACAATAAAAACCCGTAAATTTTTTTTTGATTTCTGATGTCTAGACGAATATATTTATTTTTGTATAAGAATTAAGTGTTATATGTGTTTTAGTACTCAATTCTAAATTGGGAGCTCAAACTGCTATTTCTTATATCGCCTCTCTTAGTTAAGTATTTTACTGTTCTAGTTTATAGTCTAGTGCTTATAGAAATATTTAAAGGATTTATTTTTATTTATTTCTTTGCTAAACTTTATAACATTATTATTATTTACAACAAATGAGATTTCACTTCGTTTAGCAATAAAATTGTCGCTTGTATTTATGAATGTTTCGAAAACTGAGTGTTTCATTATGTTGTATAAAATATCTAATTTTATTAAATTTAAAAAGTCATGTTTTACAGTGAATACTAATATTTATATCGAAATTGTAGTTAAAAATATTGTACACTTGAATAAATGACAGAGCAAAATGCAGTTTTATGTTTCCAAAATTAGTATTCCTATTGGTAATATATTAATAATTAAGTTATAGATATTAAATTTCAACAAGAAGTTTCACAATAACCAATAAACACAGTTCTGAAGAACAACAAACACATTATAAAAACATTGCACTTATTTTTAGTTTTTATTTTATTTATTTTAATTATTATATTTATATTCATGTTGCTAAATATAATATGTATAATTTTATTTCTAATTTCATTATATACATAGTATTAATATTAATATGAAATTAATATGGTTATATTAATAATATTAATTTTTATATTTTTGAATCCTGAATTTTAAGTCCATTGCATCATGATGAGGAAAAAAAAAAAAAAATCTGAACAAAAAGAATTATTTTTTTTACTCATATTGGCTTACAACTATCATTATGTGTATTTTCTTAGGAATTCGCATGTGAGCCGAAAGAAAATACAGTCCTTTTCCCCGTATGAAGCCAAAATCAATTCTCCTGCAAAAAAAATTGAGAAACATGATGATATGCATCCAAGGAATTCAATGAGTGATTAATATGGATTAATTTACCTGAAATTAATAATTAATAATTAATAATTAATTATTAAATAATTAATACCTGATTTTAATTAATACCTGATTACACTGAAGTGACAAAAGTCATGGGATACCTCTTAATATCGTGTCGGCCCTCCTTTCGCCCGGCGAAGTGCAGCAACTCGACGTGGCATGGACTCAACAAGTCGTTGGAAGTCTTCTGCAGGAATATTGAGCCATGCTGTCTCGATAGACGTCCATAATTGTGAAAGCGTTGATGGTGCAGGATTTTGGGCACGAACAGACCTCTCGATGATGTCCCATAAATGCTCGATGTGATTCATGTCGGGCGATCTAGGTAGCCAGATCATTCGTTGGAATTGTCCAGAATGTTCTTCAAACCAATCGCCAACAGTTGTGGCCCGGTGACATAGCGCATTGTCATCCGTAAAAATCCCATCGTTGTTTGGGTACATGAAGTCCATGAATGGCTGCAAGTGATCTCCAAGTAGCTGAACATAAGCATTTCCAGTCAATGTTCGGTCCAGTCGTAACAGAGGACCAAGTCCATGCCATGGAAAAACAGCCCACACCATTACGGAGCCACTATCAGCTTGAACAGTGCCTTGCTGACAGTTTGGGTCCACGGCTTCGTGGGGTCTGCGCCACATTCGAACCCTACCATCAGCTCTTACCAACTGAAATCGTGACTCATCGGACCAGGCCACGGTTTTCCATTCATCTAGGGACCAACCGATATGCTCACGTGCCTACGAGAGTCGCTGCAAGCGATGTCGTTCTGTCAGTAAAGGCACTCGAGTCGGTCTTCTGCTGGAATAGCCCAAGAAAGCCAAATTTCTCCGCACAGTTCTAACAGACAAGTCCCTTGTACGTCCCACATTGATTTCTGCGGTTATTTGACGCAGTGTTGCTTGTCTGTTAGAATTTAAGACTCTTTGCAGACGTTAAGTGCAGGCGGTCGACCACTGCGCTGTCCATGGTGGGATGTTATGCTTGAAATCTCGGCACACTCTTGACACAGTGGATCTGGGAATGTTGAATTCCCTAACGATTTCCGAATTGGCATGACCCATGCGTCTAGCTCCAACTAACATTCCGCGTTCAAAGTCTGTTAATTCCCATCGTGCGGTCATCATCACGTCAAAACCTCTTCACATGAATAACTTGAACAGAAATGAAAGCTCTGCGAAAGCACTGCGCATTTATTCCTGTTCTACGCGATGCTACTGCCAACTGAAAATTTGCATATTGCTATCCCATGACTTTTGTCACTTCAGTTTATAATTAATCCCTGAAATATAAATCAGCCTGATACTGATTTTTTATTTTTTATATTTCAATTACTTCTATTATCTGACACTCTCCCTATATATATCTTGATCAAATTTTCAATCGTTAATAAAATACTTTTTATTCCTCCACTCAAATTCAAATACATTTTTTTTAACTTGTTGTGGATGACACTTCACATGAATACAGTTTTTTCAAATATTAATTCAGTAATTAAATTTAGTTGATTATTTTTTTTTATTTAAGTTGCATATATCTACCAATAGATGGCGCCAGATAAACTTAAAAAAATGAATGAAAATTATTTAAAAACGACTTTCTGCAATATAGTGAAATTAAATAGGAATTGACTTAATTTTTTTTTTTTTTTCTATATTACTTGTTTGTATAAAGGTTGTATTTAAAACTCAAAACCATAAATTAAAACATTAAATAATTTTCTTTTTCACTTATTATTTTTATGTGCTGCTTATTTACGGTATACTATTCTTTGTTTACTTTTCGAAACTTTACAGTTAGCCTGGCACAAATTTCAATCAACATCAGAATTATCTTTTTATCGACGACGCATAAAACCAGCAATATAAAACAATTTCGAAAATAAAGCAACTCATTATAATGAAATGAATAATTTAATTTAATTAAATAAATTTATTTCATAAATTTAAGCAATATAATCCAAAGGTAAAAACAACTTATTATAGTTAGCGCGATTTGGCGATTTATTGATTGCGGAAAATATCTTCCTTTTTTTGCGAGATTAGAAAATCCATATATAACCCGATTCCCGAACATTGTCTAAAAAATTTCCAAAAAATCTCGTCTTATACAAGAAAATGCACGGTATTTCTTTTCAGCAATTATCTATTGTTAGAGTCTTCTAAAAACTATTAGTTGCCTTTAAGCAAAGTAATTAATTTATTATTTTGAATGAAAGAAAGTTTAAGTAGATGCTTGTTTATCATTTTTTGTTATTTTGCTTGTTTATTACTTTTTATTATTTTTATTACTTTTAAACTTTTTCACAGAACAGTTTTAATATATTCTTTCGAAAATATTTGTTGAATTTAAAAGATTAGTTCTTTTTAAATAAAAATTCTCAAAATAAGCCTTTTTAGAAACTTTTTATCAAAAGATTTACATTGTTTACATGAGAAATGGCTTAAAAGACAATTTTTTTAAACGTATAAAAATTATGTAAATAAGGTTTTATATTTCCTAAGTTATTATAGTAAATAGCATTGTATGTTTCCTAAATTATTATAATAAATATCATTTATGTTTCCTAAATTATTATAATAAATAACATTGTAGGTTTCCAGAATTATTGTAATAAATAACATTATATGTTTCCTAAATTATCTAAATTTTTGTTTAATTAATAAAAGAAATTATCATTTAAATAACCTTTCAAATATTCCTTACAATGCTTCATTAAAAAAATTATTTTGCTATACATACGCTCCAGAAAAAAACGCTGTTTTAAGAAAATGATTGATCTTTCCTAAGCAAATATATTACTTAAAAAACATATAAATATGAAATATTTATGGAGCGTTATGAATTAAATTTGGTACCATGTCATTAAAATAATATTTAATGTTGGTTATCATGTAGATAATATCATAATTAATATATTACACAATCAACCAAAACCATTCTAGAAAAAAAAAAGATAAATAGATACATAAATATCATGAAAAGAAATGTTGAATTTTTCAGCATAGAAATAAATAATTACATCTACATAAACAAAATTCTTCAGATTTAGCCAAAAGGATACAAAGTAATAATACATATTCCAGCAAAGAATAAAAATTAACCGTTTGCAATTATCAAAATGTAAAAAAATGAAAATATGTCAATATCAAAATGAATTGACAGAAAATGAACAGAAATTATATTTACAGTTTAAATTCAATTTGCAATTACCAAAAAGTAAAAATTTTATACTTTCCTTATTTGATAATAGTAAATGGTATTTAAACTGAAAATAAAATCTCTGTTTTAATTTTTTTTTAATTGATAGAAGATGAAATTATCACCTCATCTTTATAAAAAAAAATCTTTTCAATGTACGTCAAACAAATATGCTACTTATAACTACGTTTTACAGTGATCCTAAAACCTCAGATTTTAATCAAATTCAAAAAATCTCCAACTTAGCTATTTCAAATTCCGATAAATATTAACAAGCAGTTATTATATATTGTAGAAATAATTTATTAAAAAGTACTACTTTTGTAGTTTATTATTACAAATTACAAATTAGTTAATTATTACATATTACATATTAGTAATTATATATTAGTTACAAATAAAAATAATTATTTTATTAAATATTGGGTGTTTTATAATATAAGAATTTCAACATAATTTATTCATATTCCTTTATCTTCATCATGTTAGGATTTATTTCTAGATAATTTAGAGTGATATATATTTTAGTGACCTATTTTGTGATTAATCATAATATGAACTAAATAAATATTATTTAACTTGGTTTAGATTATTGCATGGATTAGATTATTAATTGTTCAAGAGCTGTAAATTTTATATGAAATCGCTTCTTAATATCGTGCCATTTGGTGAAATATGAAAGCGATTCGCAAATTATACAAATCACTTCTTAAAGTAATTCATTTCAATACAACTCCCGGCTGATAAATAAAAGTTGGAATATTCATATAACTGAGATTGTTGAGTGCTTTCACCAAAATCGCTACTCTACTTAATTTCCTTCATAGTTCCCAAGATTCAGCAGAGCTAATCTAAATAATCCAGCGTATTCCGCCGTTGAACCCACTTAATTTACTCTTCCATCCCCCTCACGTAAACAAAGGCAGGGTTGATTTCTGCGAGTTTCGGCCGCAATTAATTAGTTAATTAAAACCGATTTTACTGCATGCCTCCTGGTTCCAGGTAGCTAGTACCAACTAAATGTCGAGTCCCTCTTCTGGCAGTACACAGACTAGAGCCTCGACTATACATCAACAGCATCTAGGACATACATCACCAGTATACGACTTGCGCAAGGGACCTGATTAAATTAAGTTGAAGCTGGCAAAAGCTTAGCATTGGAGGGATCACTTACAGGTTTAATTATTGGTTAAACGAGTTTTGAAACCGGATTTATCTTTGGAGCGTTTATCTTAAAGATGTCTGCAGTGCATCAATCAATCACGAAAGTTTCTGAGCACAGTTTGGTTGGAATTGCTTTTATGAGTTCTGACATGGATGCATCAAATTTTGTTGGTTTCTTCATAATATTTAAAATTAGTCCCTTAAGTAAAGCTTTTATTTCATTAAGATTATTTATTTACAATTTCTGTATAGATAAATATTCTGTACATGTTTACTGAATTTATTCTTCGAAAATAGTGATTAACCAGTGATTCTCAATTAACGATGAGTAAAATATGTTAGGGAATCAATGCAAATAAATGTGAAATACCATTCAATATTTTTATTCACGTAGAGGTATTTTCATGTATCATTTTCTACTCCCATAAATGCATGCTATAAATTATAAGTATATAGTGTATCTATGCAATGTGCTATACAATACTATATAATGGTTGTCAATATATATAAGATAATTTCATGTTATATGTTGATGTATATGTAGAGTAATGGTTACCATAATGATTTTTTTAGATTTAAAATACGTTTTAAAAGCCACAGGAGGTCCATCTATAATGTCTATTATAGACAATAACCGTTCGTCAAACAGATGTAATCATTTAGTAGATAAATTCTTCAGTCAAGTCCTAAATTCTATAAAAATATTATTGTTTTCACTTCATAAAAAACATACTATAATTCATTATAAATATAAATGATATAAATATAGGTATAAAATATATTATTGATGTAAATGTATCTGGTTCTTAAATGGAAGTGTTCTACAATAATATATTCAATTTCATGAGTGCATTGTACGACAGAATAAGTAATGAATTTCAATTACTATTACGTTTTAAACATTCACGATATATATACCACAATGTCATGTAAAAGCCTTTTAGATGTTTCTGAAAGTCAGATACTTACTGACCTCAAATCATTCGCCATTGAAATGTTTATGTAGCAAATTCGAGCATTACCCTGAGGTCATTGTGGGAATCTGATATTTTTCCTGCACGCTTACAATCTTGAATTTGAATGAACATATTGAAACTTCCGGATGGCATATCTTCCGGATGCCATCTGTATGGATGTTTTTTTTAACTACTACTTCAACCCATTTCCAAACCAACCATAGAACTTTCCGTCCTGTTCATGTATCGTGTCTATCCTGAGTATAATCAGATAATCTTTTAGTTTTGTACCTCTTCTAATTTCAAAGCAGTCTTTCGTTTTAGGTTTCATACTTCCATGCTTGAAATTGGACAAATGATATTAAATTTATTGTAGATTAACCACAAGTGGGATTTACTTGTTTTTTTGTCTGAAATAAAACAATGGCGAAGTACTATATTTTATAGATAGATGCGTCAATTGTATTGCAATATATCATATTTGATATGCATATTTTCTTATAATGGAAATATTTTTCTATATTAAAATAATGCTATTGACTTTAAAGAATGGTAAATAGTGTTTTTTTTTGATTATGGTGGTATTTTCTTCACTATATTAAATCAAATAACACACTGCATTCTTGCAAATGACATCTTTCAGATGTCTTCTGCGAGAGTGTTCGTTTTGTACTTTACTCTTTTCACTCTCATCCTTTCCTAGCAAAAATTAAAAAAACTTTCTGTCCGGTTTATGCATTTTATATATCTATCTAACTTGGGTTAAACCAAGTTTATAATGGGAACTTTAGGTTGGCTTTTTTTCCGCATTTCAAACCGGGCTATCATATATCGGTATTCAGAATGTTATCCACCAAAATTTTATATTCTGCAACGGATACAAATTTTGCAGAATTGAAATTCAATGGCATAATAAACGATAAAGTAATCATTCATTTTTTCCTACGACAATAAAGGACCATAAATATTATAAGATATTCTTATTGATGCGTTAAATTAATTATTTAGCGCAGCAGAAAATAGAATAGCACTAAACAGTAATCCAGTGGTATAATAAACAATAAAGCTACAATGCAATTACCTTTACAACCGTATGGGATCCTAAATATCATAAGATATTCTTATTGATGCACTAAAATAATCATTTAGCATTATAGAAAAATAAAGAAGAACTAAAAAGACATCTCAAAATCTGCAGAAAGGGGAATTTAAGGAAATAAAAGTCATGTATTTCATCTAGAATTTTAACAGTAAATTATAATTAAAAATATATTTTTTTATTTAAAAATATTTAAAATGATTAAAAATTCAATTCTTTCCTGAAAAGAAATCTAAATGTTTGTAAATTTTGTAAATAAAATTTTTGACATTTAACATAACAAAACCATTATGCTGAGGAGGCAAAACAGAATTTAAGTTAGTATTTATAATTTATAATAAACAAAACGTACTCGAAGATGGTGCTGTATATGTAGTTTTTTAAACGTAGACTAAACTTAAAAGGCAGGACTTATCTATCTTATTTGTGAACAGGGATGTCCACATATTGGCTGATTGATTGGCCCCTTTTAAAATTGGCCCCTTTTAAAAATTGGCCCTTTAAAAATTGGCCCCTTTTAAAGATGATAACACAATTTTATTGCAATTGAAATACTGTCATTATGGAAAATATGCATCTGAAAGTTTTCTATAATGCAATTCAATGGATGTATCTATCAATAAGATATTGTACTTCTTCAGTTCTTTTATTATATACAGCAAAGGCAATACACACTACTTTCGATGACTTTTTAATCATCCACGATAAATATAAGGCCACTTGGAAAGAGCTCAGAAGAAAATCCCATATTTTGCAACGAAAGCAAAAGCTGCGGCCAGAATTGAAATTCAGAGATATAATAGAAGATAAAACGGCTGTGCGTCCTATCTCTACAACTATAAGAAACCCTAAATCCCGTGAGGAATACCAATCTGATGTACTGAGCTAATCAACTCTCCGCACTGCAAAAAAGAATCCAAAACTAAAACGACGCCACCGATTCCTTGAGCGAATGTGTCTTTCATGGAATAAAAATCGTGTTTTTCATTTGGGCCGTGCTACACGTTTCTGCGATATATCATCTCGGCCCCCGCAGAGTAATCCGCTTAGAAAATAATCCACCGGGTTTGCGATGACGGATTAAAGCGGATATTTCGCACCTAAAACAAATGTCTCAGAAAAAAGCGATTCGTGTTTTCATTTAAAAGAATGGATGAGTTTTCGATGAATAGAGCAAGTGTAGATTAAAAATGCTTTATGTTTCAGTGAATATTGTTTCTTTGAAATTCTTGCGTTTATCTAATTCGACTATAGATCGCATCGTTTGTTTGAGTTAATCACTATATGAGAGGAATTAAGCTTGCATTCTACTTAAATATTGTGTAGATTTGAAAGAGCTGTTTCTTTATATATTTAACAGGCAATCATACTAATACGCGTAATAAATTCATTCATAATGTTAATTTTTAATTTAACACATTGAAAATTATTTTTAATTGTGTTATCTATTTTAGTTTTTAATATTATTTTTTGTAGTTTGTATTTCGTTGTTAATCATATAATTCCATTGCATTATGTGTTAAATTATTGTACTCAAAAAGTATGTTATAAATGCATACATCTATGACAAATAGCAAATGTGGACAATATCATATATTCGGTAAAAACAAAAAAAAAATTGTACAACAATGGTACAACCTGTATTTTTATTTAATCCTTATATACTACAAAAAGCAGGGTTGTGTGATTGTAGATAAAAAATGCTTTTGGTTTCAGAAAATGTTGTTTCTTTGAAATTCATGCATTTATCTAATACGACTATAGATCGTATTGTTTGGTTAAATTAATCGCCATATGAGAGGATAATTGTTTATTATTATGTTTTCTACCTGAAAATTGTTTTTATTTGAAAGAGCTGTTTTCTTATATATTTATCATGTAATCTTAATAGATTCTCTCATAGTGTTAACTTTTTAATTTAACACATTAAGCCTATTATTTTTATTAAATCTTCATTTACTACCATAAACATATATGTATACATATTGACTGATTGATTGGTCAATTTTAAATTCCATTAAATTCCAATTTTAAATAATTCCTTCAATTTAAAAAACCATTGCAGAATTTTATTACAATTGAAATATTGCCATTATAAGAAAATATATGCATATGAAGTTTATATATAATATAATACATTGTACTTATCTATCAATAAGAAACTGCACTTCTTCAATTATTTTACAATACACAGCAGATTTAATACACCCAGTTTGCGATTACTTTTTAATCATCCGTGATAAATATAATGCTACTTAGAAACGGTTTAGAAGAAAATGCCTTATTTTGCAACGGACGCAATAGAGGCGGCCAAAATTAAAATTTAGAGTATAATAGAAGATAAAACGGCTCTGCGTCATTTCTCTACAACCATAAGAAACCCTAAATCCCGTGAGGGATACCAATCTGATGTATTGAGCTAATCAACTCTCCGCGTTGCAAAAAAAGAATCCACAACTAAAAAGACGCCACCAATTCCTTGAGCGAATGTGTCTTTCATGGAATAAAAATGTCTTTCATTTGGACCATGCTACACGTTTCTGCGATATATCATCTCGGCCCCCGCAGAGTAATCCGCTTAGAAAAGAATCCATGACACCGGGTTTGCGATGACGGATTAAAGCGGATATTTCGCACCTAAAACAAATGTCTCAGAGAAGAGCGATTCGAGTTCTCAATTAAAAGAATGGCAGATTTTTCGAAGAATCGATCAACTGTAGATTAAAAATGACTTTTTGTTTCAGAGAATGTTGTTCCTTTGAATTTCATGCATTTATCTAAGTCGGCTATAGATCGCGTCGTTTTATTGAGTTAATCACCATAAGAGAGGAATTAAGCTTGTTTATTATTATTTTTTCTACCTAAATATTATTCAGATTTTCAAGAGCTTTTTTCTTTTATATTCATCAAGTAATCATGATAATCGTAAGAGATTATTTCATAGTGTTAAATTTTTAGTTTAATACATTTAATATTAATTTTGTACTTTGTACTTCGTTTTTTAACATCTATTAAAAAATATTTGGATCGTGCTACACGTTTCTGCGATATACATCAGTAAAGATGATCAAAAACGCAATAAATAACCCATTATTCATTGTTTTTATATATACAACCAAAATTGCAAAAAAAAAAAGATATAAACTTCATTAATGTACCTATATTGTTAGAAAAATGTTAATACTTCACTCTATAAATGCCATTGCAAAAATATAAAATCCAGAAAATTTAAATTTGTAAAAACACTTTTTTGATTAATTAAGTATTAATTGAATATATATTATTAAATTATGGAAAAAAAAACACAGTAAACTTCTGCTATGTTTAGC
This sequence comes from Caerostris darwini, assembly GCA_021605075.1. Lineage (NCBI taxonomy): Eukaryota > Metazoa > Arthropoda > Arachnida > Araneae > Araneidae > Caerostris > Caerostris darwini. Next base: position 22,616 of record BPLQ01010361.1, read on the forward strand.
AATTAAATTTAACTTATTGCTGTAATAAATTTCTTTTTTAATAATTTATCTGACTATATGTCTTTTAATTTTATTTAGAAAATGAAACAGTTAAAATATAAGACTTCTAGATCCAACTAGAAAAAGGAATATTCAAATTTAAAGAATTTATAGTTTTCTCCCATAAATAAATTATAGCCGTTAATTTAGATAAAAATATGGTTTATGCTTTCAAATGCTTTTTCAACAATTTCTGACTTTTAAAATCTTTCAATAAACTTGAAACATTAACAGGGAATACAAACAAAAGAAATTTCCAAACCAGATGAAATAATGCAGAGGGAAGCATTATTTCATTAGTGTATTATTTTTCTTTAAGATTCTTTCATAATCTCTGAAAGAAAAAAACCCATTAATTTGGTTATTTTTTGTCATTTTTCAGAGTGCTGTTGAAAGCTTATTAAAATTAATGCACGAAATAGCTACTTAAAGAAACATGCTAACACTGCAAGAATTTCAAATAATTCCAACTTTAAATTAAGAGTGAGTAGTAAAAGCACAATTAGTTGCAACTTTGATTAAAAGTGGTGAGTAAAAAAAAATTAATAGCGTCTTCAAAAAAAGGTTTTAGCATGTGTAATACTGCGTTTTGAATTATTCGTTTTGGAGAAAAATAAAAAAAAAATGTGTGATCAGATTTAAAAATGGAAATATATTTCAAAGTTAAGGTTGCAAAAATATTTAAAAGTATCATTCAAATCATGCTGGAATTATTAAATAAAAATGAGAAAATTAATGAATGTTGAAAATTTTATACTAGCAATTTTTTATTTCTCATTTTTTAAACGATATTATGTAAAGAATGCATTATATTATTGCGAAGTTAAATATTTTAATTATAATTTATTAACTATATATTACAATATATATTTTACTCAATTTTAATTTGGTTATAAATTTTTATATTGGTAATTTGTAATAGACTGAGATATTTTATTTTAAATCTGATTTTTGAATTAAACTAATTTAAATTAAATTAGTTTAATTGTTTAAATTAAATAACTCGTTAAACTATAAAGTTGTATGGTTATTAACAAGTTGTATGGTTGTATTAGTAGGTTATTAACGTTAACTATTAACAATTAAATAGTTAATAGTAAATTTATTTAAATAGTTTCAAAACTAAATATTATTCATTGGTTTGGTTTCATTAAAGAAATTTCTGAGGAGAGGGTGTTAATTTTAAAATAGAAATTTGGTTGTAAATTTCTTTATTTTATTATTTTAAATTTATTATTTTAATTTGCGTATTTTAGGACAATTAGAGGTAAAATTTAATATGAATTTATTTGAATTTGAATTAATGAATCACATTTTAAAACAATTTAATCATCTATATGGGATTTCCCTTAAAATCGAATCGAATTTTATTTCTGAAAGTTAATTGTGCCTGCTTGATTTTTCTATCATTCTAAGCGCAGAATTATATTTCTTTATATTAATATTCATGTCAACTTCCCGATCAACTTTTTCATGTCAATTTATATTATTATCTTTAGCTACGATTTTGCAATACATTATTTATATTTTCATATATAATGTAAGTTCGTGTTAAAATCTTAGTATTGCACGAAGAAAAGTTTTTAAACATTTGTGGTATTTTGACAATAAAATAAAATCAGTTAAATTAATTATAAAACATTTTTTTCCTCACCTCCCATATTTCCGTCATCAAAGGCTTATTTCTTTTACCCCATTTTAATTCCCCTCATTTTCAAGATTTTGAATCCAGGGGACAGCCTCCAGATAATTATTTTGAAATTATGAGGATAAACTCATTGTATTAGTCTGAGGTGGTTGGTGTCCTGACACTACTCTAAAATTCTGCCAGTGCAAACAATCCCTGCTGTAAAGATCCATTTTATGGCAGTTAAGTTATTAATCTGTTTAGACTTTTACTACTTTCATTGCGGTATCTATGGTAACGAGCAGACTTGTTTACTTGCTAGAAAGGGCACTAAATTGTTTCAACCAAATTGTTCTGGAATGTCGTACTGTTCTGTAAAACTATATCTAAAAACAATTATGATAATGAGGATCGGAGAGTCATGAGGGAGATAATAAAGAATTAGAATTGGAGTGAGACAGAACTACGAGTACACCGAAAATACCAGACAAGCCTCGCCAAAATGCAGTAGCTCTTTTTAGACTTATAGCAGGGACTTAGATGTCTGGCTACTTATATAGTATAGGTATGTAAGACCATCTCTACTGTCGTCTTTGGGGCTTGAAATAGCCTATAGATAGAAAACACCTGCAATGTCGCAAGACACTCCAAGGAATTGACTCGGAGATTACAAGATATAGGCGTGCCCGAGATCTCTTGGGGCAATGACTTCGGTCTTTATTTCTTCTACTGTGTTTTTAATATTTTTGTCTTTCTTTGTTCTATTAGTAAATATGTAAGTAATCTCCGCCATTGGAAATAAAAAAAAAAAAAAAAAAGGTCTTTTAAAAATGACAACATAGTACCTTTTTATCCACAAATAGAAATTGTATAGATAAACGCTAATTGGATAATTGGGACCATAAAAACCCCAAAATGGAGTTGTTAAATAGCTCTTTTTACATCCTTTTTGATATACACCACACATACATAGCAATTTGAAGAATTTCCATTATTTTCCTCAGTGACAAATATAAAATATTGTAAATATGATGAATGTAAATATATAAATAACATATATGCATATGATAATTCAAAAATTAAATCCCATTAAAAATTTATATAATTGTATGAGTTTGTAAAAATTATTATAAAAATTATGCAACATTGTATAAATTTAATTAATACATTTAATTATGCACAATGTCGACACGACATATATGTGCGAGTGATATTTTTCAATTCAGGACAGCAATGACTAAATGCTTTTAAAAATAATCATTTACAGTAACAACATACATTAAAACATAAAAAGCTTATTCATATTCAACGCAGCATTGTAAAAAACTTTTTTTCTAATTTAAACAGCATTCGAAATAATTTACTTAATAGTCAATCATGCTAAGCTAATATGCATGGGTAAGAAGGATATTTTACACTTCTGGACAGCAATGCTTTATTGTTTTATAAAACCATTCATTAACAGTAACAACAGACATAAAAATGTAAAGAACTAATTCATATTCAACTCAGCATTGCAAAAAAAAAATTTTTTCTTTTCTAATTTAAACAGCATTCATAATAATTTACTTTAACGTCAATCATGCTAAGCTAATATCCAATTCAAACCATGTTGCCTCAGGTAATCAGAATTAGCTAGTTGCACCTTGATGCAACAATTTACCTACATGGTTACCCAGAAATTCTGATTACCATAAATTTCATTAGTAAGTGCAGTTGATGCTCCAACAAGGAAGGGAGGGTGATAAGGTGCACAGTGTTGAGGAAAGAGGTCGTGCACACATCCAGCCACTGACCATGCATGAAATTTCATATTCAGTGACACGATATTGAACATGCGTGACTATAAAATCCTATATTGCCAGCAGTAGCGATAGCAATCAGTGGTCCACCTTCCGAATTACTGTTACATCTATGTAATTTCATTAGGTTCGAATAACGGTTTCAGAGATTGAGGTGGGGTTGGTTTCGGGCAACAGATATCGCGGGTGAGGCATATGTGTAAATGAATATTGTAACTATTTATAATGATATTGTCTAAAAAAGGGCGTTCATGTAAAAGTTAGTTTTGAGTTGAATAATATAAATTTGAAATGTTAGAAACATTACTAAATTTTTTGACAAATTCTTTCCTTAATACAATACTAAAATACATTTTTAATTGAAATTTTATAGAATTTTGTACATTGTATAACAAACAAGTAATAATAAGATTAAATTATTTATGGAATAAATTTTATTGCAGCAAAAATATTTTGTAACATGGGACATAAAAATTGATTAATAGCTATAAAGGCCTGTTTCTTATTAATGAATTGTTGAAGTTTGACTTTTTATTTTCTGTTCTTTACTTAATATTTCCAGTGGGTGTAAAATCAGATCATCAAAAATGTCAGTTTGGAATACTTTGCCCGTAACCATCATGGTGTTAAAAATATCAATGGGGCATAGTGTGAATGAAGCTTTGCAGTTCATTAAAAAATGTATTGTAATAATGTTTATTATGGAAAAATTTATTTATTTTTAGTTCAGTTTAGTTTTTTTTTAGTGTGTATGGTGTTATAATATTTTAATTGTGTTTTTAAGTATATTTTATAATATTGGTTCAAAAATTAAATTCATTAATTCTTCGCAAATGAGTGAACAGTTTCAAGAATTAAATAAAATATAAAAATATTTTTGATTCCTAGAATAGTTTTGAATTTTAACAGTGCTATTTTAGGAGAAGAAGTATAGGGGTTTTCTATGTAAGAATACTGCATCGAAACAATATGTTTTTATTTAATTTTTTACGTATTGAAATGTAATTCAAAACGACGCAAAAAATTTCGATCTCAAATTTCAATAGCCATTATTATTTTTATGTACACTTCGGAAAAGATATTTTGAAATTGTTTGTTGTCGTTAAGAGTTGTTGTCCATTGAGAAAATTTTCAGAGGACTTGAATATATAAAATTCTCCGAAAATTTTATCGAATTTATTCTGTTAGCAAATAAAATGAATGCATAAATAGAAATTTACTTTTTATTGAATTCTTGAAATTATATACGAATATCTTGAGAGTGGTTATTTCTTATTCATGTAATATACTAAAAATAAAAATTTTAAAAGAGTAAAAGCATTAGAGTTATAATAAAGAATCTGTGAAAATTTAAAAATTTGCTTTTAAAATCAAAATTCGTTTAGTGGACTATTATTATTAGAAAATTTTAGTTAAATACATTATAATAAAACGTTTTCTACAATTTATGCATTAATAACAACCATATGTTTGTCCTGAATTATATTATTTTAAAAATATATTTGGTTGGCATATTTTTAGCACCAAATTTCCGAGTGTTTTAAAAATATTAAAATAAAATAGTCGACCGCATGAATTAAGTAATTTAAGGGAATTTGCATTTTTAACTAATGTAGCCACATAACTTTATCCCCATTTAAGTTAAATTTTCCAATAAAATATAATAATTAGCATTTAATGCAAAAGTGATTCTCAAAATTAATTTATCATAAAGGTAAATGAAGTTGAAAATTCAGTTTGACATGGAGGAAAAAAAAAATCTTGAATCACTTCGTTTAAACAGAATTTTTTTTGTCCCTTGTGATAAATTAATGGCCTTTCAAATGGACAGTTAGGAAAAAACTCTCAGGAAAAAAATCTTGAATAGTTCTCATAACGAATCTATGAAAAATTTAAAAATAATCTTTTAAAACCAAAATGTGTTTAGTGAACTATTAGTATTTCAAATTTTTAATTAAAAATTTTATAATAAAAATTATTCTGTTATTTGCGCATTAGTAAAATAAAAATATTTTTTTGTAAATCCGAAATTATATTGTTTTAAAAATATATTTGGCTGTCATATTTTTAAAAGCAAACTTCCGAATTTTTAAAAATATTATAATAAAGTAGCCAAACACATCAATAAAATAATCTAATTGAATTTGCATTTTTAACTAATGTAGCCACTATAACTTTATCCATATTTCAATTAAATTTTCCATTAAAATATAATAATTACCATTTAATGCAAAAATGATTCTGAAAAATTAATTTATCATGGAGTTAAATGAAGTTGAAATTCCGGTTTGACATGGAGGAAAAAAAACCTTGAATCACTTCGTTTAAACAGAATTTTTTTGTCACTTGTGATAAATTAATGGCCTTACAAATGGACAGTTATCTTATTGGTTATTAGTTTTCTATGGAACTGTCAAAATAGTTTGACATATGAGAGGGTTTATGAAGATGTATTGATTAAACAATTAATTTTCAAACCATTTTTCTGTTGCTGAATTCAATTACGTAAAAAAGCTGTTTTCATAAATTGTCACTGTTAAGTTAAGAAGGATAAAGAATATTTATCCCTTTTGCTATTTACTTCAGATAACTTTCTATGCATAATTTCTCAAAGTTTGTCAGTGTAATGTATCCACCTAGAAACAGCCACGGTTTACATTAAAATTTTACATAAATTGGCATACTTGTAAAAAAAAAAACATCGATCATTTAAAAAAAATAAAAAAAATAAAAATTGAATCAATATTTGTTAAAAAAGTGTCCAATCAGGTTTTAATAAACAGGTGACTTTTTATGATTGGCGAAGTTTTCATAGAATTTAAATATATTATACGTTGTTGTATTGTTCATTGTCAATCTAACATAAGTAAATAATTAAATAAAACATACTAACCGATAAATTGTAAATTCCCAAAATTTTATTTGATAAATAAGAAAAATTTGCATATACATTCTATCCTTAAAAATTACCCGGCTTAATCCTAACTTCTTGAACCTCAGAAAAAAGACGAAAATGGTGCATTGCGAAGTTTATTGCCTGTTCTTTTCGGTTGCCGTAGTTGAATTCAAGGAATCATCCACTGACTGTTCTAAATTTGTCATCCGTAGTGGTGAGTTTAGGAGTGAATGAGATTTGCAAAAACTGGCAAAGTTAAACATTGCTTAGTAATATTATATGATGTTAAAGAAGAAGTGTGTTGTTCCAAAATGCTCTTCTTAACATCAGTTTATACCAAAAACATTATGATCCAAATAGCCATTTGTACTTTAGCTTATCAGTTTTAAATGGGCTGAATGGATGAGATTCTCATTACTTCATTTATAGGGAATTTCATTTTTTTTGCAGGGATTCTAATGCAGTATCCTAGCAGAACAATGTCTGATTACGTAAAGAAACTCTTTTACAGCATAACTAGAATTTCTATAGCATTTCAACTTCGTACTTGTGGAGAATGTGAACTTAATAGAAACACCAACTTCAGATATGATGCGGTATATTGCATAATGAAAAACCGTCCAGCATGTTTTAAGATGCATTTATGTTCATATTAATACTGCAATCAATTTGAATTAAAACAAAAAGGTAGAAGATGTTCTCATATATATAATTAGATTGTGTAGAACAGATTACTTTGTGACTATATCGATAATCGATCGTATTCGATATAAATATACCAATAAAATTTTATTCATGGTTTTCTTCAATTTGGATGCAGATTTACGACGGACAATTCATTTAAATTATATTTTAATTGTACAAAATCACCTGATTCACATATTTTAAATATATAAATTCTGTTAAAAAATGAACTATTAGAAAAGTCAGTACATATTTGCACTTAACATAGATTAGAGTCCTACATACTTTGAAGAAAACAAAGAATAGAACAAACATTAAATATTTTCATCAATTCCTTTATATTTTCTGAAAATATATTCCTTTAAAATAATGCGCAGGAAAATAATTATAAAAATATTTCATAATCTTCATAAAGTCATAAGAGGAAAATGTGAATACTTATTAAAATTTAATAACCAAGAAAGTTAAAAGGATATTAGAATTTTATATAATTTAACAAAATGAAATAATAAATTGTAAAATTCCGCTTTTATAACTCAAAAATGTATAGCAGCAACATTTGCTTTAGGAATAAATTTTACAAATAAATTTTGATGTTTAAAAGAGGAAACGACACTTTTAATCTCATATACAATACATTCAAAAATATCATTTAAACATTATCAATATAATTTATTTCAACATTATATATGGTATTTTGAGTGTTTGTATAATAAATTGAATTATATCCTTTTTAGATATTGTACATAACTTTTCACTTCAACAGAGTTATATACCTAACTTTACAGTCAAATATCATTAAAAGATAAATCATTCAATACATTTTGTAAATAAAATTTTACGATATAAACGGGCAACTTTTTTTTTTATTTCTGATGTCTAGACGAATATCTTTAATTTTATATTAGAATTTAGAGTTATATGTGTTTTAGTACTCAATTCTATATTTGGTGCCCAAACTGCTATTTCTTATATCGCTTTTTTTTAGATAAGTATTTTGCTGTTATAGTTTATAATTAGTGTTTGTAGAAATATTTAAAGGATTTACTTATATTTATTTCTTATCTAAATTTTATAACATTATTATTATTTATGACAAATGAAATAATATTTCGTTTAGCAATAAAATTGTCGTCAGTATTTACAAACATTTCCAAAACTAAGTGTTTCATTATGATGTATAAAATATCTAAATTTATTATCTTTAAAAAAGCACGTTTTACAGTGAATTCGGAAATTTATATCGAAAATATAGTTAAAAATAATGTACACCTGAGTAAAGGTCAGTTTCATAATTAATATTCCTATCGCTAATTTATTAATAATAAGATTATAAATTTTCAATTTTTACAAGAAGCCAAACAATAACCAATAAACACGGTTCTGAAGCACAACAAACATATTGTAAAAGCATTAAATTGTTTTATATATTTTAACTATTATATTTATTTTCCTGTTACTAAAAATTATGTATAATTTTTTTTAGTTTCATTTTATACATAATATTGATAATAATATAATATTAATATGGTTATATTAATAATATTAATTTTCATTTGCTGAATATTGAATTTTAAATCCATTGAATGATAATGAGGAAAAGAAAATAAATCTAAACAAAAAATAATTATTTTTTATTCATATTGACATACAACTATTATTATGTGTATTTTCTTACGAACCCGTATATAAGCCGAAAGAAACAATAGTGCGGTGTTTTTTTTTCGTATGAAGCGTAAATCAATTAAACTTCAGAAAACATTGAGAAACATCATGATATTCATCCAAACCATTCATTGAGTGCTTAATATGGATAAATTTACTGAAAATTCAGAACCTGATACTGACTTTTTTTTTTCTTTTTTGTAAAAAGGTTGTATTCACAACTCCAAAAGTAAATTAAAACATTAAAGTAATTTTTCTTTTCTACTTATTATTTACGGTATAGTATTCTTTGTGTACTATTCGGCACTTTACAGTTAGCCTGGCACAAATTTCTCCAACATCAGAATTTTCTTTTTGTTGGCGAAGCAAAAAACCAGCAATATAAAACAATTTCGAAAATAAGACAAATCATTATAATGAAATGAATAATTTAATTTTGAATTAAATAAATTTCTTTAATAAATTTAAGAAATATAATCCAAGGGGAAAAAAACTATTATAATTAGCGAGGTTTGGCGATTTATTGATTGCGCCCGGCTAATAGAAAAATATCTACGTTTTTGCGAGATCAGAAGATCCATGTATAAGCCGATTGAAAGCACTTTAAATAAAAATTTCCAAAAATCCCGTCTTATACAAGAAAATATACGGCATTTCTTTTCGTCAGTTATCTATTGTTAGAGTTTTCTAAAATCTATTAGCTGACTTAAAATAAAGTAATTAATTTGTTATTTTGCATAAAGGAAAGTTTAAGAAGATGTTTGTTTCCGAAAATTTGTTATTAATTTTATCACTTTTAAACTTTTTTGTTGAATATTTTTAATATATATTTTTTCGAAAATATTTGTTGAATTCAAAAGATTAGTTTTTTAAATAAAAAGGTTTGTTAAACTTGAAAATAAGCCTTTTTATAAACTTTAAGAAAAACTACATTTTTATTAGAAGATTTACAATGCTTACTTGAAGAATAAATTAGGCAATTTTTTTAAACATATGAAAAATGATGATGTGAATAATGTTGTATGTTTCTTAAATTATTATAAATTTTTGTTCTATTAAGAAAAAAATTATCATTTAAACAAAATGAAATACTATTTCTAAAGCTTCATTAAAAAAATTATATTGCTATAAATAAGTGTCAGAAAAAGTGCTGTCTTAAGAAAGTAGTTAATCTTTCCAAAGCAAATATATTATTTTCTAAAAGTAATTTAAAAATTAAATGCTTATAGAAAGCGTTATACATTAAATCTGATACTTGAAAGCCATGTTATTAAAATAATATTTAATGTCGGTTGTAATGTAGGCAATATCATAAATTAATATAGTACACAATCAACCAAAACTCCTTCTAGAAATAAGAAAGATATTCGTACATAAATATTATGAAAAGGAAATGTTGAATTTTTCAGCACAGAAATAAATAATTAAATCTTCCTAAACAACATTCTTCAGATGTAGTTCAAAAGATTCAAAGTAATAATGCATATTAAAGCAAAAAATTAAAATTAACTTGCAATTATCAAAATACAAAAAAATAACATATGGCAATATAAAAAATTAATGGACAGAGAAATAGAGATTATCTTTTCAATTTAAACATAATTTACTATTTTCAAATAGGAAATATTTTATAATTTGTTTATTTGACCATTTTAAATTGCGTTTAAACTGAAAATATAATTTCTGTTTTAATTTTTTTAATTGATAGAAGATTAAATTGTTACCTCATCTTTATAAAAAACCCTTCTCAACGTAATTTAAATAAACATGTTATTATAATAAAGTTTTCGGGTAAACATGAATCCTTAGATTTTAATAAAATTCCCTAAGTCTACAATTTATCTATTTCAAAATCCTCTAAATTTTAGCATAATTTTTTTTATTTACAATAGACGTAATTTATTAAAAATTAATAATTCAGTAGTTTATTATAACAAATTACATTATTTATTAGTTAATGAAAATATTTATTTTCTTAAGTGTTAGGCTTTTTTATAAATAATAATTTCAATATAATTTATTCATATTCACTCCTCTTCATCATGTTACGATTTATACCTAGATAATTTAGAGTGACATATATTTAGCGACATATTTTGACATTAAATAAGAATGTGAACTAGATAAATATGATTTAGATTATTAAAGGGCTTTGATTATTAATTTCCGAGAACTGTAAATTTATATGAAACAGAATTTCTATATATTAATATCATACACTTTGTTGAAATATGAAAGCAAATCGCAATTATATAAATTACATCTTAAAGTAATTCATTTGAATACAACCTCCCGGCTTATAAATAAAAGTTGGAGTATTCATTTAACTGAGATTGTTGAGTGCTCCCCCAAACTCGCTACTCTACTTAATTTCCTTCACATTTCCCAAGATTCAGCAGAGCTAATCTAAATAATCCAGCGTATTCCACCGTTAAACCCACTTAATTTACTCTTCCATCCCCCTCACGTAAGCAAAGGCAGGGTCTGATTTCTGCGAGTTTCGGCCGCAATTAATTAGTTAATTAAAACCGATTTTGCTGCATGCCACCTGGTTCCAGGTAGCTAGTACCAACTAAATGTCGAGTCCCTCTTCTGGCAGTACACAGACTAGAGCCCCGACTATACATCAACATCACCTAGGACATACATCACCAGTATACGATTTGCGCAAGAGACCTGATTAAATTAAGTTGAAGCTGGCAAAAGCTTAGCATTGGAGGGATCGCTTACAGGTTTAATTATTGGTTAAACGAGTTTTGAAAGCGGATTTATCTTTGGAGCGTTTATCTTAAAGATGTCTGCAGTGCATCAACCAATCACGAAAGTTTCTGCGCACAGTTTGGTTGGAATTGTTTTAAGAGTTCTGACGTGGATGCATCAATCTTTGTTGGATTCCTTATAATATTTGAAATTATTCTCTTAAGTAAAACTTTTATTTAAGATTATTTATCTAGAATTTTTATATAGATAAATGTCCTGTATTTGTTTACTGAATTTATTCTTAGAAAATTATGACTAACCAGGGCTCTTCAATTAACGATGAGTAAAATATATTAGCGAACTCATTGCGAATAAATGAGCAAATCTATTTATTATTTTTATTCACATAAGAAGTATTTACATGTATAAATTTCTATTCCCATAAATGCATGCAATAAATTAAGGATAATGAAGTTCAGGCAAAGATAGAGATTTTTTGAAAATTATTTAGAAAATGTTCGATAATCGGAAAGAGACAGAAGCAAAACAAATTTGACTTATTTGTAAAGTCTATTTATTAAACAAAAGGTAAAGAGCAAAAAAGATGCTATATGTTTGACATAATTAATAAAAATTGCGATTTTTACTCCCTGGAGCAAATTTCAAAAAAGAACCTATTTACAAAAAACAGTATAACATGGTTAGCATGATGGTTAATATGGGGTATGTCTCCCGGACGATGTAATACAATCCTTACAACGCCTAGGCATGCTGAGTATCAAATTATCAATCTGATCTTGGGGAATATTACACCACTCATCAAGCAATGGCCTCCGAAGTTCCGGTTGACAGGTGGGAGGGGGTTGACTGGCTGCAATTCGTCGGCCAAGCATATCCCACACATGCTCTATTTGATTCAAGTTCGGTGAGTGTGCTGCCCTATCCATACGGGTAATATCCTCCAATTAAAGGCATTCGTCTACAATGTTTGCACGGTGAGGACGGGCGTTCTCATCCGTAAACAGAAATTCAGCACCTATGGTATACATGTTGTTCCAGAATGACATCCCGATAGATGTTGCCTGCCATCGTTATACTCTGAATATGCAGGTCAGTTCTGGAACCAATAATAATTCCTCCCCAAACGAGCCATCCTGCACCACTGTAACGGTGTCGTTCAATGGTGTTCTCTTGGTGGTAACGGGTAACTGGCGCTCTCCATATGAAAGTCCGGCGAGAATCAGACTGCAAACTAAACCTGGACTCATCGGAAAACATCGCACCAGACCACTGTTGCGGTTTCCCCAATGCATGCTCTCTACTCCAGGTTAATCGCAGGCGACAGTGAGTTGCGGTAAGTGGAACACATCTGACAGGTCTACGAACATATATACCAATGTGCCCTAAGCGTCTGTACATGGTCTGCCTTGAAACTGTCGTACCGGTAGCTGAAGAGAGCTGACGAGACAGGTTTGATGCTGTGCTCCGTGTGTTTCTTTTGGCAGTAACTACTAAATACCGGTCCTCATTCGGCTTTGTAACTCGGGGGCGACCTGTGCTGTAACATCTACTCACATTACCATCATCTTGGAATCGGTGCCAAAGCCTGGAGATGACACTCTGGGCGATTCCATGTTCCTCGGATACTTCCAGCTGGGTACGTCCACATTCCAGTCGTCCGACAATTCTACCACGTAAAAAATCCTCCAAATGCTTCCTTTGTGGCATAACTATGCGGTTATTGCACTGAAAGGCTTTTAAAGCGCTTGTGAACAATTTTACTTCTTTGCCACCATTCCTTATATTCCCCTCTCTTACAGTCTCGTCATTGTGACGTACTATCCGCGCCATCTGGTGGTTTCCAGTAATTTGCATATTCTTCTTCAAGATATGTGTGATAATTCTACAGGTGATATTTTTATTTTAGTGTTCAATTT